>CAWVOY010000087.1:0-20684 GCA_963931895.1 Eupithecia pulchellata | reverse complement strand
GATGTTTTTTCTACGTTTGACTCAGGTCAACAGAAGAAATAGGCGACTTTTATATTGTTTAAGAATATATACTTAAACAATATAAAATCATCTATAGCTGCATATAAGCACCTATAGATCTAAGTAAATACGAGATCTATAGGCACTTTTGAAACCCTCGGAAACAAGCATGAGTTGTTGCAAAACGAATCACTTTATCAACCAAATAAAGATATCAGCTGGAGACAAGAGCAGCTAATAAACAGCAACATCGTGAAGTGTACGCGATGCGATCATAGCACCCTACCGCACCGGGCGATGCGATGCCTCGCGATCGACTGCTATCAGCTTGTCGCTGCTAACTTATAGCTTAAAGCGCTTCTATGACTGACTAGCTTTTGGACTGCACCCCGCGGCCTCATACGGCAGACCATTTTAATAGGTCTGTATGAAAAATTTAATAATGTAACCTAAAGTGTATAATGTATGTGTAAAAATGTATGTCCGTGCAAGCAAAGCGGGCGCAGACAGCTAGAATAATATATTTTGATCAGTACCTACGTATCGTTCAGTGCTGGATTTGATCAGTGCGTAACGTAGTCCAGGGGTGTCTGTCGGTCCGTCGCGTGGATTCATTGTTCAATTCCAGCTAGTCTCGGGTCGAGCTCGAGTCGAGCGTTGTGCTGTGTTTGCATATGAAATGCCCTCGACTATATCCGTACCTACACACCTCTTACTATGACACACTCATCTATTAGCATTTATTAAGTCTGTTGTAAATTACCTACATATCTTCTTTCGAGTTTTTCACTATGTACACATCCCTAGTCCCAATCCCAACTAATCGTTCATCAATAACCATGATGGGTTTTATTGTGTCATAGTTTATAATTATATCCTGAAAGTTGAATACTGAAAAACCTCATTTTAAATCGACCCTTTTATTACCGGAGCGTTGCGCTGCGTGGTTACTTCTTAAATGTACAATTTTAGACGAGACCTGAATTCAGTTCATTTTGTTAATGAAATCAATAGTTTAACGAACTCCTAAAGACAATGAAATCTTTCGTTCTGATCGCAGCTAATTTCATTAAAAAATGCATGCTTAGGTGAGGTTTGTTCCATAAACCGACGCGTGGCCGCCAGCGCCTCGCGTCGCTAGATACACATTACAACTTACAACCCATACTCCGCTGAAGTTCAGACAAACCATAGAATTATAAATGTTATTAGTAGCAGTAGGTATAGGTAGGAGTAGGTACATCATCCGTCGACAGAGGCGCTGTAAGATGGCCGCGCCCGTAGTTACCTCCTGCAGATAGGAACCTAGCATTAGTCTTAGTTAGAGTAGAGCTGAGGAACAGCTTTTATGTGTACCTACCGACTGCAGCAGACACCTAGATAGTATTACCTATAGAATCACCTATTGTAGGAACCTAGATAAATACTATTCTAATGCAAATAATAGCAGTACATGGTGAAAATATGCTCAAATTACAAATCATTTTGGTATTACGTTTGTATGGGCAGTTCATCCGCGCCGGAGCCGTCAGGTTTGGCTCAGAGTCGAGAGAGTTTTTATCTGATCCGAGTAAGAAGGTTAATGTGCAACTTGTCTCAGCGCATCTCGGAGTGACTCATACTAAACTAAACAAGTGAGTCACTTTCTGTTAGTAGGTACCTACCTACCTACTTACTGAAAGTTTTATAACACGAGGCTTCCGGCGATTGGGACCGCTAGATAAAGGACCGCGACGTTAACGGTTCAAATAATAAATGTCATGTAAAAGCTGTTCCTTCATTAGTACAATTTATTATTGTCGTTCATGTTGGTACTACTGTTTTTCTATTTGAAGTTTAAGAAAAACATCTCCTTTTATGGTAATATCTATGTACTTATAGGTGAAGGTATGTAATAATAATAATGTGATATGATAATACTCAATACAAAGTTCCTGACTGTGATATTTATGTCAATAATTGACACAAATCGACGCACGTTGCAGAGACTCTTGTCAACCTCACTCGCAGAGCTTCCTAAAGCCTGATGTAAGGGACACAGACATCTGTACAGCAGCGTTGCATTAATATTGCCGTTCTATATGTAGCTGTAAAATGATTTCCACGTGGGATACGGATACCTACCGTTTTTATACATAATAAATATTATTTTATTTTGCCAACTTTGCAATTATATTGACAAACTTGTTTCCATAAATAATTTGTCTAAGTGTAAATATTATCTTACCCTAGGTAGGTATATACATACCTAATAGGTTAAGTAAGTTTATAATGACCAACTTCAATATTAAGTATTTGGTTTTTACGTAACATAATGTAAATTTATGAAATACCTAATTATGGTGTTTATTAGCAATAAAGATTTTTATAGTACATGAATCTTGTATTTGATTGAAGTGTCTCTACGTAATCCTCTCGAATCATGTTTCTTAAGAACTTGACCTTTATCGTCTAAAGTGTTGACTAGCAACACAAATCTTACTGTACTTGCTAGCGGTGAGTATCTATAAAACACATTTGAATGTATCACGAACGTTCCGTTCACCTTTCATCCGCAATAATCATGATTTTGATTCATTCAGTTTGTGGTGTGTCGGAATAATAATAGTAATAAAAGGCCCCCATTAGGTAGGTAAGGTACGTCTGCAATATAGACCCTGTAATGAATATATAAATAGCAGATTAATATAAGATTAATATAAAATATGAACTTTGCTAGAGCTCATTAAATACTTCACTATCTTAGCTATGAATTTAAAATGGAAACGCGCGGTAAGTTTATGTGGTAAATAGTGATGCCACAGTACGAGTAGAGTACGAGTAGAGTAGGGACCTCAGCAGGGGCGCGCATCCCGGGCTGCGCTCCAACTCCCTGGCCATGGTTCAATGGCTCATCCTCAATGGTCAGGCCATTATACATTACCTCAGGACTTCAGGAGAACCACTCCTGTGGTGTAAGGTATCTTTTCATGTTCGTCAGCAACTCTGAGCGGAGACTAGAAGAACGTGTTCATCTAGATCTTGGAGATTTTGCATAGGCTTGCATTTATTATTAGGTAACTCTTGTATGATAATATTTCAGTCAAAAGCTATGCTGAATAAATCACTTAATGAGTTAAAAATTATCTACAATATTTATTTCGATTAGGTATTACGTAAACTATGCAGCGAGCCGAATATAGTTTAGCTTAGAAAGCAGTACCAAGTTCCTACTACTCGTCAGCAAACTGAATTGTAGGTGCCTAATGCTTTTACTCGTACATCTTGGAATATGCACTGTTAGGGAAAATCACTGGGCTGACTGGATGGCACTAACCTTTCTCAGGACCTTTTCGGGCTCGTGCCTTCGTAATCAGGTGGATCCACTGATGCGTTCCCTGGAACACTTGGTCTTCCACAGGCGCTGGTTTGGCTAGATTCTCCGGATTGGTGTGTGTAGGATACGGAACAAGGGGTCACGTCGCGACTCGATAGAATATCGGAAAACCGCGGACGCGCGAATGAACCCGAGGGCAAAGGCGATGTCTGATGCGACTGCGCTTCTCGGGGTGCAACGACAGATTGTTAGGCCGGTATCGGCCATCCTCGGCGCAACCGATGGTCACGTGAGTGGCTAGACCACCAATCAGCCGAGAGCAAACGGTAACACTATGTCAAGATTCCAACCTCCAAATTATGTGTACTTTGACAATGACAGATGCTACCGTAAATATAATTGAATTAAAGAAATATCGATCCCTAATGATCATCATTAGCAGGAACAAACTATATTTTAACAAAAGAAAAGTATCTATCCTATTCCGTAACGGAACATGCCGCTCACCTTAAAAGAACGTAGTTGTTTTAACAAACAAACAAATTTACACTACATGAAACAAAACAAATTTAGTCTTAACTATTTTCTTACAACTAAATGCTCATAAAAAAGCGAACTTTTAATCTATAGGAAGCGGGCAAATTTTAACTACAGGTCTCCTTGTAAAGGAGTTTCCTATTTGAAGAGTGACAACGCGAGTAACGTTGTCAGTACCCGGATGCAGGGCATGAACGCGGGCTAACTTCCATTGCAATGGAGGTAAGTTATCATCACGAACCACAACAACCATGCCTTCACGTATTGGAGCTCCGCGATTATGAAACCATTTATTAGCTTGCTGCAGCTCATGTAAATATTCGTTACTCCAGCGCTTCCAAAAGTGTTGAGTACACTGTTGTACCCATTGCCATCGAGTAAGACGGTTAGGGTTTAAATCCGTAAACGAAACATCGGGTAGGGCCGTGAGCGGTCCGCCTATCAAGAAATGTGCTGGAGTCAGCGGCAATGGATCTGTAGAATCCGTACTTAATACGCAAAGCGGTCGTGAATTTAAAACTGCCTCGACCTGACATATAAGCGTGTGCATTTCATCGTACGTCTGTGTGCGTGTGCCGATGACGCGGTACAAGTGATGCTTGAAGCTTTTTACACCCGCTTCTACTAATCCACAGAAATGTGACCCGGTCACAGGTTGAAAATGAAAAGTCAGGCCTTGACTCAATGTTTTTTCATGTAAAGTATTTTGAAAAGAATCTGAATTTAAAAATGCAAACAACTCTTGGAGGTAACTATTACATCCAACAAAGTTTCTGCCATTATCTGAGTATATGTCGGTACACATACCTCGACGGGACGTGAAACGTCGCAAGGCCGCGAGAAACGATTCGGTCGTAAGATCCGAAACTAATTCTAAATGGACTGCCTTAACACTCATGCAAACGAAAACTGCAACGTAAGATTTTATAATTTTCGCATTCCGAATATTATTAGCGCGCACCATAAAGGGTCCACAATAATCTACAGCAGTTCGAATGAACACGCGCGCGTTAGAGTTTAACCGCGAACTCGGCATCGTTGCCATACGTGGCTGTGTATGTATAGGTCGTGCACGAAAACACGAAATACACCTATGAATGCGTTTTCTTATCGCGTTACGAGCTGACAATATCCAGTACCTTTGCAACAATAAGTACTGCGTGGTCTGGGGACCAGCATGCAGGTGAATGACATGAGCGTTATCTATTATTAACGTAGTTAAGTAATGTTTCGCCGGAAGAATCAATTGATGTTTTGATTCAAAAGAAAGTGGCGCCTTATGCAGTCGCCCGCCTACACGCAATAAGTTATCCTTATCAATGAAAGGAGATAAACGTTTAAGTCGATTTGTAGGTAAGTTACCTTTTGATAAATTTTCTATATCTTCTGCGAAAACAGAGTGTTGAATTCTACCTATTATTTTATTTAGGCTAGAAGTATATTCGGGCACAGTAATATGCGTCGGAAATGAACTTTGCACTTTTTTACATTTAAAGTAAAAACGAAAAATGTATGAAATAACACGAACTAATTTTCCGAGAGTGGAAAACTTCGAAAGGATATCGAGCTCGTCGGTGTCGGTGCTAACCGACGAGGGGTTTACAAGAAGAGGAGTGTTACGTTTTTCCTCCTGTGTAACGAGAATTTGGTTAAAGGAAGGCCACATGTTCGCCTCTTCAGTTAACCAGCTCGGTCCATGAAACCATAGCGAATGTTTTAAGAATATCGAGGGCAGCATGCCTCGTGAAGCAGAATCAGCGGGGTTGTCATACGACGGTACATGTCGCCAACAACTAGCGGGAACTCGCGACAGTATGTCGCTAGTCCGATTTGACACAAAAGTTTTCCATTCGTGCGGTGGCGAACGTAGCCACGCTAACACAATGGTAGAATCAGACCACGCGTAAACATGGTCGAAATTAATACGGTCGCCGTAGGCGAGCATTACTTTTCTAATTAGTTTAGATAGAAGCTGAGAGGCCATTAATTCAAGCCTCGGTATGGACAAACGATTTAAGGGCGAAACGCGCGTTTTAGCTAACACGAGAAAAACCCGAATCTTGTTATCGGTGCATTTACACCGAACATAAACACATCCAGCATATGCGCGCTCGCTTGCGTCAGCAAATCCATGCAGATCAATCACTTCCGCTTTGTCAAAAATGTGACGAGGAAAGAAACACTCCGATAAGAGCGGCAGCTCGTTAGTAAAGTTTGTCCAGGCGTTCACTATATCTATAGGTGGTGACTCATCCCATCCCGTCCCCGCTATCCACAATAATTGCATCAGATGTTTTGCATATAAAATCACAGGTGATAGGAGACCGAGGGGATCGTATATTTTAGCGATTTCTGATAAGATTGACCTTTTTGTGCATGACGAGTTAGAACTGTGAACCTCGAACGAAAACCCATCTGTATTTGGGATCCATTGGAGACCTAGAACCTTTATTGAGGCATTGTTGTCCACGGATGCGAACGAAACATTTTCGGGCCGCTCACCGTGAGGTGAGGCCGCCGCAGCGAGTATCGCTTGCGAATTACTATGCCATTTCCTAAGCTCGAAACCTGCACTAGCGCAAATACCTATTAATTGCTCTTGAAGCACGAGTGTCTTGGCCTCGGAGGCCTCTCCGGTAATGATGTCATCGACGAAAACCGAATCCATCAAAGTAGCCGAAGCGAGTGGAAACCTATCCGCCTCATCGTGTGCGAGTTGACGTATTACCCGTAAGGCGACGTAAGGAGACGAGTTAACCCCAAAAACGACAACTCGTATTCTATAATCACGAATAGGTGCCGAAGGTTCAGATCGCCATACAATTCGTTGATAATCCCAATCGGATTCGCGCACCGCTATATTACGGTACATAGCCTTGATATCGGCTGTAAATACAATTTTGTGAATACGAAATCTCAGCAAAATATCAACAATATCCGAATGAAGCTTCGGACCCGTAAGTAAGTGATCATTCAATGAAGAACCATTCGTGGTTTTACAACCAGCATCAAATACTACCCTAACCTTGGTAGTTTCACTAGCCACCTTGACCACGCAGTGGTGCGGAATGTAGTAGTGAGAAGTTCCTTCTTTGGAAGGAGGATCACAAAGTTCCATTTGATTCAAATCTAAATACTCTTGAAGACAAGCGTGGTAATCTTTCTTCAAAGTAGGGTTCCGTTCTAAACGAAATTCTAATTTTCGAAAACGCGAGAGAGCGATGTCGCGGGATTGACCTAGTATAGGTGCATCTTTGAACGGCAAAGCAACAACATAACGTCCGGTTTCGTCACGCGTATGAGACCTTTCGAAAATAGATTCACTCAAACGTTCATCCGCGGTGAGAGTTTTTTCTTCTGGTACTGCCTCCAGCTCCCAGAAACGTTGGAGGTCGCTGTCCTCGAAAAAGGAGCTATGACACACCTGGAGTGGCGGCGGGTTACCTATATCGAAAGAAACCTTTCCCATTAACAAATAACCAAAAACACTATTCATTGCAATCGGTGCGTCGGGGTGACCTCTTACAATATTACCTAACAAAATATAGGGAAGCGTATCCGCACCAAGAAGCATTTCGATGGGCTGTGCACTATGTGCGTTGAAATCAGGATCGGCTAAATACAAA
Organism: Eupithecia pulchellata; assembly: GCA_963931895.1. Classification (NCBI taxonomy): domain Eukaryota; kingdom Metazoa; phylum Arthropoda; class Insecta; order Lepidoptera; family Geometridae; genus Eupithecia; species Eupithecia pulchellata. The sequence continues at coordinate 13,205 of CAWVOY010000087.1, read as the reverse complement.
TTATTTATATGTGGCCACGCATTGTTAGGTACCGGAATTCTAGGTAGACACGATACAAGTTTCGGCAAAATTAACGCATCAACTGAAACGGCCGGAAGATCCTGCTTACGAGGGAAAATAACGCACGTAGTTATCCCTTTAGGATAAATCGGTTTTCCTTCACCGATCCCATAAATCGGCGAATTTAAATGCCTATATTTCAAACCTATACGTCTAGCGCAAGCTTCAGTCATGAAACTAGCCTGACTACCGGAGTCAATCAAACAACGTACTAAATGTTTTGTTGAACCATATTGTACATTAACGAGCGCGGTCGATAACATGATCATGCATTTCTTCATAGAAGTTGGAACGGATGACTCACAACTCGCACTGATAACGTGGGTAGCGGCCGCCGGCGACGCCGGTAGCGGCGTGGAAGCCGGCTCAACAATAGCGGGTTCGAACGCAGCAGCCTTATTATTTTTCTCCGTAGGAGGGTAAGAGACGGCATGATTAGAGTGCATAGGCTGATTAATTTGTGTATCAAAATGCAATAAAGAATGATGCTTCTTTTTGCACGATTGGCATGTATATTGAGACTTACACGATCGAAGATCGTGACCGACATTTAAACAATTATAACAAACATTTTTATTTTTAACAAATAGGTACCTATCGCTGGGAGTCATATTCAGAAACTTCGAACATTTAGGTAAGACGTGTTGCGATTCACACAAAATGCATTGTTTATCAGTATTGCCGTAGGTAGATTCCGTGACGGCTAAAGATCGGCGCGGGCCCGATCCCGGAGGGGGCAACATGCGAGTGGTTCCTACACTGCTGGGGCGGTGGCGAGAACTAGCATTATCTCCTTTCTTCACTTCACTTCCTGACATAATTTCGAACGTAGAAATTTCCTGTTCTAAGAAACGCATAAGAACATCGACAGTAGGTATGTCGGAAGGTTTAGACAGTGATAATTCAAAGCGTTTACGAACGGAGTTCGGTATTTTTCTCAACAAAACATTCAATAATATGAAGCTCCATGCATGCACGGGGAAACGCATTGTTTCAAGTGCTTTTATATTTTCCATGTAAACATTCACTAATTTACGCAAGCTAGCATTCGAATCACTCGTACAAGCTTCACAATCGAGAATGCGATCCAAATGTTTAGAAGCGATTATTCTACGATTTTCGTATCGATTTTTCAATATCTCTAATGCAACTAAGTAATTATCATCGGTGATGGGAATTGACTTTATCAAATTGTGAGGCTCGTTCTTTAAAGTAAGCAACAAATAACGAAATTTCTCCGCAGGCGAGTAGGCATCATTGTTGTGTATTAGCGCTTGGTACAAATCGAAATATGAGGGCCAGTCAGTGGATTCCCCACTGAACGCTGGCAAAGGTAAAGTAGGTAATTTATGCAAAACATTATTTTGAGGCAACGATTGGATGGTAGAACGACTCATTCTTCTGCCCTCCAGCTCGGTGTCTTTTAATCTATTTACGTGAACCAAGATAGCATAATAACAATCATTAAAATCGTTACGTAATTTCAATTGTTCATCTTTGTTGAACAGATTAGCTTTTATCAAAGCCTTTTCAATTTTCGACTGAATTTTACTAAACTTTCTTTGTTGAGCATTTAGATCGGAAGATCGTGTTTTAAATTGAACCGGATCGGTTGTAGCAAATAACAATGTTCGTTTTATATCTTCTAAAATAATTTCTCTTTCGAAAATATCTTGTTGGGTGGCGGCATCGTCCGCCATATTGCGATACAAAGATGGTTTCGACAAACGACACAGTAACCAACGGAAATTGAATGACAAATGTACACGTAGTGTAGCAACAAAACCAATGAAATACAACAAAATATTAACGTACAATAAATTAATCTATCGTAAAAACTATAAATACGTAGCGTAGCCACCAAAATATACGTAAATTGACTATGTACACGTGGTGTAGCAACAAAAAACAATTTTAAGCAAACACAATCTGGAGGAATCGAGACAATTATCCGGATCGAACGGATCAAAAATATGTTAGGGAAAATCACTGGGCTGACTGGATGGCACTAACCTTTCTCAGGACCTTTTCGGGCTCGTGCCTTCGTAATCAGGTGGATCCACTGATGCGTTCCCTGGAACACTTGGTCTTCCACAGGCGCTGGTTTGGCTAGATTCTCCGGATTGGTGTGTGTAGGATACGGAACAAGGGGTCACGTCGCGACTCGATAGAATATCGGAAAACCGCGGACGCGCGAATGAACCCGAGGGCAAAGGCGATGTCTGATGCGACTGCGCTTCTCGGGGTGCAACGACAGATTGTTAGGCCGGTATCGGCCATCCTCGGCGCAACCGATGGTCACGTGAGTGGCTAGACCACCAATCAGCCGAGAGCAAACGGTAACACTATGTCAAGATTCCAACCTCCAAATTATGTGTACTTTGACAATGACAGATGCTACCGTAAATATAATTGAATTAAAGAAATATCGATCCCTAATGATCATCATTAGCAGGAACAAACTATATTTTAACAAAAGAAAAGTATCTATCCTATTCCGTAACGGAACATGCACCTTATACGTGTAACAACATAAAGGCAGCACCCGATCGGGTCAAGCGAGTGATACGGGGCGCGTGAGGTAGTGCGGCGTGTCGGGGGGCTGCCCCCCGGAGTGCCCTCGCGCCAGCAGCGCGGCGACTCATACCCTGGGGCTGAGATCCAGGGTGCCCGAGTCAGGCTGACGGCTAAAGTTACGAAACTAATGGTACAAAATTCTACGTAGATCAAAAGCAAAACATTCTACAGCAGGACTGGATCTTGGTGGAACATTTTGACGAAATTTTATTAGATCTTGGTTGGACCATAATACTGGGCCGGTCAACAGAGATCTCATTTGTTTCTTTTGGTTTGATGCCATGATGTGAGCCAACAGGTGACTTCGTTAATTGTAGATTGTCTTATATACTCGGATCGCAGACCGAAAACTAAGCTATGTCGTAGGAAAAACTGTCAGATTAAGCTTAGCTCGATTAATATGACAATCTTAATCGGCTAAACGATGTTAAAGTTTTCACAAACATGACACTGTTACGTAAAGTTCAAAGTCAGGGCTTTTATTCACTACTAGCGGTCCGCCCCGGCTTCGCACGGGTATTTAACAAAAATTTCAGAAATTATACACACTAACACGATGGGTTTCACAGTTTTCATACGGATCCCTTACTTTTTTTAACAGCATTTGGATTTTTGACATTGACTCGACACTCCATAACTGACACTGACCGTAGAGAAAAAGCAAGCACCGTGCGTATATATTAAACCTCCTTTTCTATTCTGACGCGCCATAATAGAAAAAGAGGTTGAATATACAGCGCACGGTTCAATTATTGAATTTTTCATGCGGATCCCTAACTTTTTTGAAAATATTATATAGCCTATGTTCATCACGGAAAATTCAGGATTCTAATGGTGAAAGAATTTTTTAAATCGGTCCAGTAGTTTCGGAGCCTATTCAATTCAAACAAACAAACAAACATACAAACAAACAAACAATCAAATCTTTCCTCTTTATAATATTAGTATAGATTGCCAATCCCAACGTTTTTCACAGATGTGTTCAAGACAGCGGCGAACAAATCTTATTTAGAACATTGTAACGTCACACGGTTTGGGCAAGGAATCTCATACATAGAGAATAAGGCCTCAGACGATGAATGTTGGTTATTGTTTCAGTCGAAGCTGAACTGCGAGGTTCTTCTGGAGGAGCTGGCGTTCGAGGTGCGGTGGGCCGTGGCCGAGGACAGCGTGGTCATACAGCTCGTCGCTAAACTGGGTGAGTCCCCCCCACCCCCCATCCCCACGGCCGCAGCCGAGTGTTGCTCCCATCGCGGGCTATAGACAACCAAAAGCTTAAGCTATTCATTGTCACTTTCTGAAGGTGTTCCGAGATACAGTCTCGTGAATAATATAAATTATAGAATTCCGTAACGATACAAAGTGACAAATAAGCAAAAATAGCAACACTCTCAAAATGATCAATGCTTTTTTTTAGGGTTTTGCCATCGGTTGCAAAACCCTTATGAAATCGCTTTGTTTTGTGTTTTGAATCCTTAATATCTCAGAAACTACTGCAGCTATTGACTTGAAATTTGAAATAATGATACATTTTGTGCGCCCGCACATATTTATAGAAAAATAAATGAAAATAAATGAAAAATCAAAATGAAGATTTTCCATACAAATTTTGAAATCGAAATTTTAAATGGAACGTACAAAGTCAAAAGTGGTATCAAATGAAAGGTACACGTTTGTAGATTTTAAAGTAGTTTTTGAAATTTTGGTAGGTTTTATACTTTTTAAAATATTTTGAAAAAGGTCAAAAAAATTACCGTTCCCCCCCCCCCATCTCCGAATATTGCAGAGCGATCGACGTGATATGTACCAAGTGTTTGTAGATATGGATCTATATTTTACAGGAAAAATATAGAGAAGTCTGTAAAAATAACAGTTTTTGAAATATGGTCAAAAAAGGGCGGGAAAAATTTCTGAAGGGCTAACCACCTCACCGAGTTGGGTATCAAATGAAAGGTATTGGCTTGTACATTCCAATACAGTTCTTGAAATTTCGATAAATTTTATACTTTTCGAAATATTTTGAAAAAGGTCAAAAAATTTACCATTCCCCCCCCCCCCCCCCCCTTATCTCCGAAGATTGCAGAGTTATTGATGTAAAATGTACTAAGCGTTTGTAGATATAGATCTATATTTTACAGGAAAAATATAGAGAAGTCTGTAAATATAATACTTTTTGAAATATGGTCAAAAAACTAATTTTCATACAATGGGGGCTATTTCATTGAGATAATATTTCAACAAGAAGACGAAGAATTGAAGAAACTGAAAAGCAAGAATCATTTGAAGTTTGCTATGAAAACACTACCGGGCGTTCAACTTCCTATAACATGCGAGATGACCACAGGACGAGCACGACCATACCTACCTACATCGTATCGAGAAGCAGCATTCAAAGCACTTCACGAACTATGCCACCCTGGGATTAGAAGCACAAGAAAGCAGATGGCATCACGATACTTTTGTTGGTAAAGGTTGTCATATACGTACCTACCTAAACGACAAAAGTTCAAAACCCTCGGCGCGCGAGTTACACTCGCACTTGTCGTACCTACTTGTTTTAATTTTTTTAGGACTTTATTCGCTTAGATGGTCAACGCTGAATTGGCAGTAGAATGGTCATATTGCTTCCATATCCGATTTCCGATGGGTTTAGGTTCTCAAGTGGCGACCGAGAGCAGAGTGTTGTATTGTAAGGTAAGACGTCCAATCGACCGACATGGACCTGCCATGTTGTTGGAAGTTGAATTCGAAGGATGGATGGATGCATGCGGCTAGGACATAGCGAATTGGCAGAATGGCAGAAGTCGATGTTTGGCAGAGAAGGGCTGAAATGACGAATCTCTTACAGATTATCGTCATACAGCTCACTAATAGTATCTTCAGATGTCAAACTTGACTAATCTGGCGTATTTCCCCAGAGGACGGCGAGTACATGTCCTTCGGCATATCGGGCGACGCGACTCGCTCGCAGATGGTGGGCGGCGACGTGGCGGTGGCGTGGGTGGACAAGCGCACGCTGAAGGGAGAGGCGCAGGACTACTACCTGGACGCCAAGTCGCAGTGCGCCGGCGTGCGCGGCTCCTGTCCCGACGAGCGGCTCGGGGTGAGTCCACGGTGTGCCCCGCGCGTGGCGGTCGCCTGAGTCGACGTAAGGACGCCCTAGGGATAGGCACTGGATCATCATGTCCTTAGAAGAATAATATTGTGTTAATAACCTTCCGTTGCATGGAACCTCTACCTAGGTAGACCACTCTCGCGTGTTGCCACAAAGCAATCTATTCGATATTACGTACCGGCTCCGGCGGCCGGCGCTCCGGACAGGACCACATCTCTCGAACAGCGGAGCGGAATCCAATTAGGCGGCGCGGCGCGGAGGTGCCGACGCGCTAAATTAGGCTTTTAGGCTTAGGACGTAATACAAGGCGATACGCTGAAGGAGCTTATTGATTTTCATAGAAGTCACACTGTGTGACCAATTTTGGTAAAGTTATAAAGGATCTGGCTAAGCCACCAAAATCTTCGAATAAATTCTTTCTGAATCTTTGTTTGGTGTTATTGGAATTTCTTGTCATTTAGTATTATTACTAGGTACTATTCTAGTCAATGGTAATCTAAACCCTGAAATATGCTAAACTCAAAATTTTATCATTTATAGAATCTGTGAAACGTCTGTTTATTTTTGTTGCATGAAATAGTCTGAAACACTGCACTTTTGTCTCCGACACATTGCAATGTTTTCGATACATTCCTTGTTATGCGATTTCTTCACCTTTTTCACCATTATTCGCTTCGGGGTGGTTAATGTTCGTTTAGCTATCTACTTTTAGGAAACAGATAAGCAAATAAAATTTATTAAATCTATTGTGCCAATCCGTGTTTGTCGAGTAACATGTCTCGTCTTTTTGCTGTACGAGAAGACGAACTCAGTGAATGCAACGTGTCGTCTTGTCTTTTTGTTGTAGGAGAAGACGAACTCAGTGAAGCTGATGAACTCAGTGTACGCGAACGGGTACTCGATCGTGACGTACCAGCGCGCGCTGCGGGCCGCGGACTCGCTGGACCTGGCCGTGCTCACCAACCGCAGCCAGCCCGTCATCTGGGCCGTGGGGCCGCTCAACGCGCGCAACGAGGTCTCCTACCACCACCACTTCACCAAGGTACCACCACCACTGCAAACGCATGCTGACTGATCCAGTGACCAGATCAGAAAGGAGCAGTCATCTTTGTGCTCCTTTCAGGCGTTTTAAGAGTGATTTTGTACGATCTGCCCCACACAACAGTAACATTACATCACTGACTGACATAATAATTATGCCTGTGTTTACATTTGAGCAGAAACCCCAAAATGATGACCATCTATGGCGCTCGTTAGGAGACCTATGTCCAGCAGTGGACTGATATAGGCTGACGATGTGACGATGATACAATAATAATAGGGTGGTTTTCCAACGGTTGACGAAACAAAAAAAGCTGCGTAAGCTTCGTAAAACAAAGAAACGACTGTACAATTACAGTAAATGAAAATGGTGTATCTAATATTGTATTTGTATCACATGTTGTGTCCGTAAGTACTAATGTATCCTCGCTCAGGGCGACAAGTTCATCGAGTTCGGGCGCCCGCCCGTGTGGAACTGCCCGCGCTCGGAGACGGACGACCAGCGCGCGGAGACCTCCACCAGGAAGGAACCCTCTCGAGGACAGGGGTCCAACAACAGGGGACAGGTATGCCACTCAACTACCATACACAATACTACACTGATAGGATACATGAACTGTATTAATAGACGGGCTAATATTGAGGCTAAACCGGTCTGGATGCGGGATTCCTTTGATGAGCGGACTCAACCATAAAACAAAATCTACGTTTTTTACTTTAGTGTCTTTAATAGATGAAAAACATAAATTTTAGATGCTTTGTTGATTTATTGCCTCGGATTGCTGACTTTTCTGTTTTGGCAGTAATTAATCTTTTTTTTTAAACTTACTTCACCTGACCACTTTATTATCAGTACTTTTATTCATTTCTCTCTGGCTTTCGGGCCATTACAGTAACTCTGTTCTTTAAGAGGCATGCGTTGGGCTATATAATTATTTATTAATACTATAATTAATAGGTATATAAACGCGATAAACCCCCTTATAAGATACGAATACTAATTAATCAATTAAAAACCATGCTTATACAACGTGTATCCAAATATGTGTACTAAGCGAAAGGGGTGAATACCCACCACCCGGGGGACAACTTTTGTTCAACGGCTTTTCGAATGTCGTTTATTTCCAGAGTCACGCGATCAAGCCCAACCCGATCCCGACGCCTGCGCCAGTCGCGCGCGCGGAGGCGTGGGAGATCCCCCCCATCCAGTGCAACGAGCCCCCGGACGGCGTGTTCTACGCGCAGATGGGCCCCACGGGGGGCAAGCAGGGCTACCCCGCCATCACCGGTCAGTGCACGCCTCGCCTCGCCTCGCCTCGTGCAACACACTTTAGTGATCGAGACTGCCTGCTCTCGCCTCCTGCGCCACTTGAAGTCGCGTGCAGGAGCTACTTCATCTTACTCTATAATGTTTAAAGAACAATGGCAGAATTTGGTCTGGACTTTTTTTAATAGCGTACGTAATAGCGTACGTAACGTTTAAATAGCGTACGTAACGTTTAAATAGCGTCCATGGATCTGATGTATATGAATCAAATTTAATAAATTTTCTACGATTTTTCAATTATTCACTCCTTCTCGTAAAAGCCGGAGTTATTTTATGATATTTAAAAGCTTATCAAATGATATTCGAATTAGGTACATTCGAAATGTTACCATTTTATTAGTGGTGCGGGTACAATTATTGAATGCAATGTATCATTTGTCTTTGATAGTGTCATGTTGTCAGCGGTTGTCTGTCAAGACGCCACAGAATCTAGAACGTAGTGGTTTTATTCTCTTTGCCAGAATCCTTCCGAGACTTCGGCGTTTTTCATCTCTGCTGTGTTTTGTGTTTATAGTTTATATTTTGGTTTTCTATTTATTTTTACTCGAATTACGGAAGCCACAGGCGACGTATGTAACACCCGACCTGGACTGTTTATGGACTGATTGATACTGCCCTGTGTCTGGCTAGTGCGTGCTCTTAGGACTCCGATATTGTTGTTTTGAGTGTTCTGGGCATTTTCTATGTAAAATAAAAAAATATCTATTAATGTAGGTAGGTATACCTACCTATATATATAGGTATATTGTTTTAAGTAAATAAGTTATCTAGTAGGAACTCATAACATAACACAACCTCTGCTTAGCTTCGGGCTAGATGATGCTGTGTGGATTGTCCAACATTATTTATTAAAACCCTCAGTTTTTTTGTGTTTACGGGGCAAGTAGGTACATTTTTTTTAATACACGCCCAGCTTTCGTAAACATACAAGAAGTTTAGAATTTGTTTTGCTCATTTTGTTTATCATTTCTCATTTCGAATATTTAAGACTAATTGATAAGACCAAACTCAAGACCAAACCACATTATCCATTTCTTTATGATTTTATTTCAATCTGCGATGTTTTATAGACAATTATTGTTTGACGTTCATTCATAACCAAAAAATTCAAACACTGAAATCTTTTTTTTCCGGCTTTCCTCAAAAAAAATAGCCTCATTTATAGATTCTGGAGCTAACACCAAACCTTTTAACATTTTTTTCATTACGGTACGCTTCAATTTGATCCCAGACAATTCTTAGTATGGAGACCTGCCATTGTTCTTTCCGGTCATTGTTAATTTTTATATTTATTCTTTATTCTTAACACAAATTAACTTTACTTGGCTTTACTTGGCTTTTGCTTGGCTTTTTTCAGTCATTGGTATCAAACCAATGACTTAAAGCTTAAAAGATAATTTTATTAAATTCCGAAACTAACATGTATCGTATATAAATAAAATATCTTCTTTTAACTGAATTAAATCTATGTAAATAAGTATTTTTATAACTGCTGCCCTTATCTACCACTTAGGTGGTAAGCCTATCAACATCTGTTGCGTAGAATCTACAGTGCGAGGTCCGAGGAAACGAATATTCTTTTCGATTCTAGATGCTGTTTAAGATTACAGATGCAGAAATAGAGTTTGGTGGCCTAAAATAGCTACTTGGTATCTCTGCCTAAGCTATACACTGTAAAACAGAGGCATTAAAAAAAGTTTATAATAAAAATCAAACACTCCAATATTAATTTTAAAATTTCCTTTGTTGAACGTACATAATAAGATAAAAAATAAGATGAGTAATGACAAAGTTAAAACGTAGGTAAAAGTGACGCAGTGATTTGGGTCGGGAAAGGGCCTTACATAATTACAGAAGACTAGAATAAAATTAAAACGCAGTACTTGTTAACATAAAGATAATAAAGTAATACTTACCTTATTTAAAAAATTATGAAGATTGCACATGATCGTAAATCACAATAAACACAAATTTATTAAATTCATTGATCGCTACCAAACCAACATAAAGAATATAGGAAACATGCAACTTTGATCAGTAAAAAGATAATATACATAATACACTACCTGGGAATTATTACGAAATCGAATACCTACCAACAAGAATAATTAATTAAAACTAACTAATTTACAGAGATGATCTGATTAAGAGATGATCTCGCGGTGTGGTGCCGGCATAGAATATCACCACCCCAATTCTTCCCGTGGGTGTCGTAAGAGGCGACTAAGGGACACACACCGGGGGGGCGGGCAGCAGCGCCCTCTGCAAAACAACTCCACCGAACTGCGATCCCCAACCCGCATGCCCAGCGTGGGAACTATGAGCCCCTATGGCGTTCATTAGGGGTGGCCTAAGTGTTGTGTTTGTGTCCAGGTCACGTGGGCTGGGGCATCTCGTGGTACATCAACGGGCTGCTGATTCCTGAGATCTACGTGGTGCGCGGGCGCCGCTACACGTTCGTGACGGAGGGGGGCAGCGACCCCGCCGTGCCGGCGCGCCACCACCCCTTCTACATCACCAACGACCCCGTCGGCGGGTACTTGCACAAGACTGAACAGGAAAAGAAGGTACCCTATCATCTATCACGTTATGATTTTATATTTTGATTAGGCTTCAATGACGTTGATTTATTAATATTAAGCGAAAAAAAGTAGATCTCAAAAATAGCATCTGCCTCTACTTTAATAGTTCGCCAACGTGTTAAACTGTTGGACAAATCATCACAAAAGTAGTTGGTTTTGATTGATTTAACAGTTCAAGTGAATGATTACCATCACTCGGTCAACAGCTTTCACTGTTGCTATGAATAATTTTTTGACTAAGATTAGAATCACAACGAATCTCACGATCTTCAATTCAACACCCTCAATTCCGGATAGAATCACCTGTATCACATCGGTGATCTCATGATTATTATTATTTGACGTACAATTTGTGATTTCAACCTATGTATATATGTACATATTATAGATCTTATTTATGAACAAAAAACAAACTTGAGACTCTAAATGGGACGATGTAAACAAAGTCACGACTAAAACCCATGTGAATAAATTGGAACCACCTCGTCACTCCGCAGGGTATAGAGATATACGCGGGCGTGCGTCGGTCGCGCAGCGGCGAGCTGGTGCCGACGGGCGTGGGCCGGCTCTGCAACTGGACGCCGGACGCGGGCGGCGCCCCCGCGGAGGACTATCCCTCGTTCGGCGCCTACCAGCGCGCGCTCGCGCTGGTCTGCGAGGAGGGCCAGCCCGGCGCCATCACCTGGACGCCCGACGAGAACACTCCGGACACTGTCTACTATCAGGTACGATGTCTACGAGGAACGCGTCACCGATACTACCTTATAACTTACCCTGAGCTGGAACATTTGATATGGTTTTCATTGAGACCAGGATAACTTTTCCCTTGTGTAATTCGAACAGCACAGAGGTCGAACAAAGACGCTGCTCTCAAAGCATTGTTCTAAGAGTTCTTGATTTTTAAATTCTTATTAATTAAGGAATTCGACTATTCTTCGACTTATTTCTCTTTGGCTTCTCATGTTGGCACTAGTTCTAGTTCAATTGTCTTAAAGCTTTTCATCATCATCGTTTTATATCGCATAGTAGATATCAAAAAGGAGTTTGATTCTTAAAATATGATGAAACACGTTGAAATTTTGATTCTAAAACATCCCTTGACCGACATATCTAATTCTAGTCTTTTTTAATCTTTAAAATATTACCTTCATATTATTTTCAGTTCCTAGTACCTCCTACTCTATCTGTATATATTTTTTTATCACCTTATGTACATAATCTATCGTCTGTTTTCTGTTTCAGCCTTCCAAGTCTTCCATGTGCATGAGATATCGTTCTGTATCTGACCGGTGATTGTATTGTCACTCTTTTATGAGCTCTTGTTTTAATAGTCTATATATATTTCAGTGTTTCACGCATCGCTACCTTGGCTGGAAGATCCATGTGGTAGACGAGTGTGACGAGCCCGACGTCGAGGAAAGTCGCGTGCTCGAAACAGTCGCACTCCCCTCATCTCACGATGAGGAGCAGGCGGATTTGCAAGGAGAGGATTCCATTCAGGTACAATCCCGCGCCAAGCCAGACAACTCGCTAGATCCGCGTAAGAAGTTGGCGAAAATAATCAACACGAACACGAATTATGACAATTTCAGCAGCACTAGCGGCCTCACGGGCGAAGTGTACAAGAACCAGGTGCACAGAGAGGAGTATGAGTTGCCCGTCTCCAGCGGACAGATACAGGAGGTCATCCAGACGGTCGAGAGCATAGAGGGCCAACTGCAGGACGACATGCGGCGGAACCACTCGCGGCCGCAGTACCAGGTGCACGAGGACGTGCGAGAGACGTTCCTGGCGGAGCAAGCGGTCAGGGAAGACGAGGAATACTCGGTGGAAACGGCGAAGCTTCCGGAATCCTACTTCTTACCACCAAACCAGAAACCCTTGACCCTCCAGTCAGTGCTGCGACCAACTGGCCCAAAGCCCCTTAACGGCCCTAACATGAGACCACCGTTCAGACGTCCCGTTCCGCCAGAGATTAAGCTCCGTCGGCCTCCGCCGATGTACCAGAAGATAAACAACGGGTATCCTCTGCCGATGCCGAATCACCAGAATCACCACGGTCCTCACAGTATTCAGAAGAAGCCACAAAAGTATCCGATGAACCGTTTGCCTCCAAACATGGGCCGACCTTCGATGGGGAACATACCCCCGATGAAGTCCATGCCTCCATTGCATTTGAAGCCGCAAATCAACCAGGTTCCTCAGAAATATCAAGGTCCCAAGCTTGGGAACCCTGTTCAGTCAGTAATAATGGGTAAGCCTATGCCTGGGCAAGTCCAAATGCCAGTCCCTACCAAGAGTCAGACCCTGAGCTTGGGCCAAACTGACATCATCGCTAATCAAGTTGTCAAAAGTCAGATCACTCTCCCTGGGGCCATCGATAGTGTGTCTCAGCAGAACTTTGATTCTATTCCGCATCTAGGATTTGATACGCTGATCCAGCATAGCTTTGACTCTATAGCTCAGCATAACACTCCGCAGAACTTCCTCAAGCCCGGCCAGG
>CAWVOY010000086.1:0-19423 GCA_963931895.1 Eupithecia pulchellata | reverse complement strand
AATGGAATATTGTGTTCACGTAGCCAATTTTTGCATGTCAGCTCTATAGAGCAGCACTAGTGGGCGCTTTCACCGACTGCGTCGAATGGTAGGGTGCATTCGGCTGCTTAAAATCAAAACATAGTAACTCGTTCCAACAAAAATGTTCAGGAGAGCCAAAAAACGTGTTGGCTACTTTGATTCGTTCGCCCGAAGAAACCAAAAGAGATAGCGATTTGGATGTTTGTCGAAAAGTTGTGCTATATTGTTGACATTTTAGTTTGCAATACTCGTAATCGTTTTAAACTATAGTTACACTTAAATCGCTCATACTTTATTTTTATTTGTGAATTTACCCAAATATGACTGGAAAAACAATATCAAAACTTAGTAAGTCCGCTTACTAGGTTATAAATTTGATTTTCTATTGTAAATGTAGACTAAAAAATTCATTTTAGGTACTTAGTGTTTATAAGAATAAAAAATAATCCCAAAGTACAGACAGCCACACATCAGCTGGTTACTACAATCAGTCAAATGAAAAACGTATTTGACATTAAAGTGAGAATCGATTGAAGAAATTTGACAGATTTGTTTATATTGATGTGTGGCTGTCTGTACTTTGGGATTATTTTTTATTCTTATAAACACTAAGTACCTAAAATGAATTTTTTAGTCTACATTTACAATAGAAAATCAAATTTATAACCTAGTAAGCGGACTTACTAAGTTTTGATATTGTTTTTCCAGTCATATTTGGGTAAATTCACAAATAAAAATAAAGTATGAGCGATTTAAGTGTAACTATAGTTTAAAACGATTACGAGTATTGCAAACTAAAATGTCAACAATATAGCACAACTTTTCGACAAACATCCAAATCGCTATCTCTTTTGGTTTCTTCGGGCGAACGAATCAAAGTAGCCAACACGTTTTTTGGCTCTCCTGAACATTTTTGTTGGAACGAGTTACTATGTTTTGATTTTAAGCAGCCGAATGCACCCTACCATTCGACGCAGTCGGTGAAAGCGCCCACTAGTGCTGCTCTTAGAGCTGACATGCAAAATTGGCTACATGAACACAATATTCCATTTAATGACAAAATGACAAAGAGGGAATTGTATCCCATTATACTGAGAACAAAGCCGCCGAAAAAATATGTCGTCGACGATTTGATGCGAGAGCATGGCCAAGAAGTTGTGCGTCTGCCACTTTATCATTGTGACCTAAACCCTATCGAATATATATGGAAATTGGTAAAGCCGTTGCAACAAAGAGGGAATTCTCAAAATGGATTGTAAAGAGATACAATGCCTTTATGGCCTCAATTCAGCAAGGCTCTGATAACATCAACCATCTAGGCCTAATCAGTGGGGGCACCCTTGTCAACGAGACGGTTTCAGACAGACCATCAATTAAGAGGATCATCTACCGACTGATATCTACCAATTTTGAAGACATTCGAGCAGCGGCAGTTAAAGATCACGTCAAAATGCTAACCGCTCTGGCGGAAATGACCACCTATTCCTTAATCCAGAAGGTTATCGATCAAGGTGGAGCCGTAATAACTCTCTCTCCTCTGTCCTCTCAAATTGTCCATTATGGATCAGAGAAAGAAGAAGTTGACCAGATGTTAGACGAGATGGGAATCCCAAGAGATGACATAGTCTACCTCCATCTGATCAGACCCGATTTGAGGAAGTTCAAATCGGCTGATTACGTCGATATCGCTGTCACTGCTAACATAATCGAGGAAGTGAACAACCCATCTAACAAAACGCTGGCCGATTATGCAACAAAGAAAGAAAGAGCAAAAATCAATGAATCTCAAGTCCGACAGTTTCTGAGGGCTCAGCAGATTCAGATCACCACTAGGACAGACATTCTAGTTAAAGAAGAGCTTCGCAAAATTATAGGGGATAGCGTAGACGACCTTTACAAAGAGGCAGCAAGAGTCATGAACCTCTTGAACAGTCAGAGAGGACTTGGAATCTAACATAAGCCTGTAGCATTAAGATTACTATTCACCCACAAAGGTATAGAAAAAAAAAAACAAAAAAAAAAAAAGCAAATGGTGGCAGATAAAAACATTGACCAATCGGAAAAGAAAATAGAACAACTTACAAAAGATGCGATTAAGTCAATTACGCCAGCTGACTGGAAAAAAGAAGTGAATCACGTGGAGAGACTACAGCGAGAATACTGGGAAAAGGATCATCTAGCAGATGACAACATCACACAACTTTTAATATCACTAGGGGAAGACAGTTCGGAGAGTTCAGAAAGTGAGAGCGAGGAAGATACAATGTCAGGCATAGAGTCAATAATTTACAGTGACTGAGTTTAATAATAAATGTTTTTGTTATCAAAATTATTGTTAAAATTATTGAATTGTTTTTTTAATAACAAACCCTTCATCAATAATCAATTGATTTGAAAAGGTTAGTAATTCTTTTTTTACCTCCACATTTCTCTAAAAAACTTTTTTGCACACCGTACCCAGACCGCCGATATGACGTCACGAGGTCAGGTGCACAGATATTGTGACCGGGTTGTAAATGGGTAAGGACCAAATTTTTAGCATCGTTGCACAACGCAAATCACAGCTGAAGGTGTCACAACGGAGCAAATGTAGCACAACGGAATTTGTTAAGGTTAGTGTACACAAAAACTAACAAAACAAGATATGTGGATACAATAAAATATCTTTATTTGTGAATTTACCCAAATATGACTGGAAAAACAATATCAAAACTTAGTAAGTCCGCTTACTAGGTTATAAATTTGATTTTCTATTGTAAATGTAGACTAAAAAATTCATTTTAGGTACTTAGTGTTTATAAGAATAAAAAATAATCCCAAAGTACAGACAGCCACACATCAGCTGGTTACTACAATCAGTCAAATGAAAAACGTATTTGACATTAAAGTGAGAATCGATTGAAGAAATTTGACAGATTTGTTTATATTGATGTGTGGCTGTCCGTACCTATGAATGCAGAATAAAATTAAAAATCCTGTTGACTTATAAAAAGATGTTTATTAACTTACTTCAAAGGACTCTTTAATTAAAACATGACTCAAATTCTCAACAGTCAACTAAAGCTAAAAAAATAAACTTATGCTAAAATCATTATTAATGACAATGTTAAAAAACTACTCGTTGTTATTGGTAACGATTTGACCATCAATTTGCAAATCAATGGAGTTATCACTCGTGGGTAGATTCAGCCAAAACTCCCTTCTGTTCAATGGCATTAGGGGGACCAATTTTGAAACAATACCATCTTTCTTTGATGATTTCACCCCTCGAGGGATAGTATCTAAAAGTGGGGGGATAGTGTTGACACTAAATTTCTGCATCAAGAAGTTCAGTTCTTTGTAAAGTTCATCAAAATCTGTTTTATAGAACAGATTTCGTGATCCTTTGACGAATTTAGCTTCAACCACTGGGTTTAGCAAAAATTTGCTGAGAGGATCGTCATTTGTGTTACGCCGTGGAACTCGTTTCTTTTTCACCCATTGGTATGATTTTTGCACTTCAATAATTTCAATGTTCTTTCTACAGTTCGCTATAATAGACTTGTAGTCATCATAATCAAAAACTGCATCTCTACGCCTCATTTCTTTTTCTATGTTTCCATGTACGCCGTCAGCAGACATATGGGTGTGGCCTTTAGTGAGAAATCTCAGAGTGATAGTATCAATATTAATACACTAAGAATTCACAATCGTTACCAGCCCTGTAAATAAAAACCAATTTTTATTTTGTCCAGTGCAGTTGTCACACCAGTGTTAATTTTTTCACATCTCTTTCCGAAATAAGAAAAGCCATCAGTGCATCAATTATGTTATTGGCATCTCGACCCATCATTGCTTCATGCCACACAACATACTTGCTGTTTATCTTTGCATCTTCACATAGTGGTGCAAATGTTAAATTGAAAGCCACTAGACGGCTCAAAAAGAATGAATCTTTAATTTTTGGCATATCTGGCAATAATGTCACTTTCTGAAGATCCATAGAAAAAAAATGTTCCATAGTATCGTTGCCCTTCTTCGCATCTTCTTTGTAATTTTTTATAGCTTTTTCAGCTTTAATCTTGTGTTGAGCGAAATCATTCTGTAAACTTTCGATAGCTGATGCATCACTTTCATTTTTAATCTTTTCCTCGAATACTCCGCAATCAACACATTGGTCTCCTTTGGGATATTTTAAGGAAACTTTCATTGATTTCATAGTATTTCTGTAGGTTTCAACGGAACATTTGATATCAGGATTCTTTGATATGAAGTCAGTGTGCATAGATTGCAGCGTAAGCGTTCGTGGCAAGTACCGTGTCAACGGTGCGTTGTTTCTCCTGTAGTGGCTCAATGCCGGATTATAGCTCATGATATGGTCTTCGATCGGTGTTCTTGATAGCCTAGGTTTCTTACCACCTCGATTCTCTTTAACTGATTCGTAAAAGGGTTTCCGTTTTAAAGCTCTACTTAGCTCGGTAATAACACCATCAGTACAATGACCCAGAGTATTCAGGAAAAATGATTTACAAACATTTATCTCCTCATTCCCGAAACAAAAGTAGTAATACCTTGACTCGTTTCTAATGTGTTTTTTGTCTGGGTTAGGAACAGATGTAGATTTCTCTTTTACTGGTGCAATCTTTACACATTTGTTCAAAAACTGGCGGCGCTGAGTATAGTTAAGATTCCAGTAACCATTCCAAATACCCTCTCGCTTTTTTTCTATGCAGTTATTGCAACGTCGTCTACATTTACAGTCACACTTTTTAGGTATCATGGGATGCATCGTTTTATTTTTTATAACCTTTGCTGTTTCTTTGGGATTATCTGAAATTTCGATTAATGTACCCGTATCAAATATGGGGCCTGGATAATTTGCAGTGAACCGAGCTGGTGGACGGTAGCCATCTGCTTGTTCTGAGTCAACGAAAATAATTGTATTTGGGTAAGTTGCAATGAAAATTGGCATTTCTGGTACAGGGGATTGCATCGGAGGTGGATGGGGCAGATTTTCAATTGCAAACGTAGGTTCTAGGAGATCGAGATCTTGAAAAAAATCTTCGAAGTTATCATCAAACAACTGCAGTGTAGGCTTTTGTACTACCGAAGGTATATAATCGGGATCAGCTACGGAGTCAACACTCAAGTAAGCAGTATCTAATCCATGGCTACTATCAGAAACGATACTATCACAGATCGTTATATTTTTAGCTGATGACCCAGGGATAGGATTGTTGTAGTCGATAACAGTTTGGTCAGTATCTGTATTAGCCTCATCATTTCCTCTGAAAGCGAAAAAAAAAGAACAAGCTAAACACACGCAACCAACACCAAAAACAAAAAATGCAATAACATAGCAGTAAGTATTAATTAAATAGCTTGGTTAAAGAAAAATAAAATAAAATAAACTTTCTTTAACTGTTTGGGTAGTCTCGTTTTGTTCTATAAGGCAAGAAGTTATGGGGACTTATGCGGCGCTAGTGGCGTCCACACTAATTAAATTATTATCTCTGTTAATACAATAAAATTTAAAAATCAGTCACAAATAAGCACTTCGATAAAATGTTTCTAGTAAGTAAGTATCTTTTGATATGGCATAGGGCGTATTTTAATGAGAAGTGGCAATTTTTGTCATAAACATCCCTGTATGTACATTACTGTTTTAATTAGAAACTTTTTAGATGGTATCACATTAAAATTTACCAAGGTGCCTAATGCCCATTGTGGCTGATATTTTAATTTAATTTATTGAGGTAATAATTAATAACCTGTGAGAGCGCCACTAGCGCCGCGTAAGCGCTTTAACCCTTCAATCTTGACACCCAAATGTCCAAAAAACAATGGCAGCCGGTGCGCCTTATAGCAAGATGGCGTCGAAAATACTGCATTGTACAAAATATGTAATAACTCGACAACTAAACCATATTTTATCATTCTGTAAACGACAATGTACTAATTGATATATTTTCTATCTATCAGGCATCAAAATATAGTGCTTAGTCAGATACGATATTCGATTCACAAGTTTTAACTTTGGAAACCATTTTGCGGGTTGGATTACGAGAAATATATGAATACTCTCCTAAAATCTAAATAACAAGGACCTATGCTGTGTATTTATGTGAACAGTTTGACAAAAGAGCTTGAGATGCCTACAATATTAGCACTTGAATCTCGACGCGAAGACGATTAGAAACTACTAGGGATGTCCTGCACTTAGAATTCATTTTATCGATAATTTTCTTTTTGTAGGGAATTTACCATACATGAAAATAATACAAATTTTATAAAAAAACATTTTTTATTAAATCAAAATAAACACTCAGAAATAAAAATATGATATAATAAGTTTCAAAGTTTTTTTTTACAATTTTATTTTTAAAACTAGTAGATTCAAATTCAGAACAACTTTACCTACTTCTAGAATTACTTCTAGTAGTGACGGGTACAAATTCACCAGCTTTTCTATGTCAATAATACAACAAACAAAAATTCCACATTCATTTTAACCTTCCACTCTGTTTTCATAAAAACCTATCACAATTATTTATGAATAATTGGTATTATGATGATGTATGATATGATTTAAAACAATCCTTTATACACAATGGCACGCGACAGGATTCGCAGCAATATGGAGTTTTCTGCGATTTTTTGCCTTGTTGAAGGCAAACAAAGCAACGCTTCCAGAAGTTCCGGTTACGCGCAGAACTGCTCTCTGTCGGTTCCAGTAAAACGGGCCAATGTGTAGAAATGATATATCTATCCGGTTGAGAGTGCGAAGACCTACTGCTAGATACAGTATGTCTTCGGCTTTGCGGACAATGTGAAAGATGATTTGTTAGGATTAAATCTACAAGCTGAAGGCGGAAAGCTAAATGATCAAAGTTTTTCTGCGTGGATGACTGTAGAAGAGTGCGAGAGTTGAGGATGGATACATTGAGAAGGCGTTTAAAAAGTTTCATGTACCATTTTTTGCAACGTTTCCTTTCTAATAAATAAGGCTCCAACATCTGATCTTTCATATCTACCCCCCCCCATGAATTTATTATAATCCAACACAACTTGTGGTTTAAAGGGCACTGGCCGCGATGACGATTTAGAAGACACTGTAGGCAAAGCAGTAGATGCACCATGACAAGTGGAAATCATGGTAATTCTTTTCTTGTCTTGCCAAGACAATATTGTGACATCGCCAGAATGCCTGGCAATGTACTCTCCCCTGTTAAGAGGAGCCTTATTTATTAGAATGGGAACGTCGCGACGGGAAGGTCGCAAAGTACCGACGCAGTCGGTACCATTGCGCTTTAGAAATCTAGCTAACAGGGGTGAATTATACCAATTATCCATAAATAACCTATACCCTTTGTTCAGTAGGGGACCAATGAGCTTCTTCACAACAGCTGTACTTTTAAGTACTCCGGGCGACTGCTCCAAATCTGTTGCGGATTGATTACCTGTGTAGACAATGAATGACCACAAGTAACCGGTGGCACTCTCACAAAGCTCGAATGTTTTGATTCCAAACTTAGAAGCTTTGCTCCGAATATACTGTTTGAAGTTCAATCTTCCTTTCCAAAGTGTAAGGCTTTCATCTATGCAAATGTCTTTACTTAAAATATAATTGCACTGAAACGCTGAATTTAAATGTGTAATTATTGGCCTCAAACGGTGTAATCGGTCAAAGCTTCCGGTGCTAGTGTTGGAGGGATTTGGGTTATTCATAGCGGGGTCGGAATCTACAAAATGTAAAGCTCTAGTTAACATTTCATACCTTCTTCGTGTAAAGATGCGTCTGTAAACTTCCGTTTTCAGGAGGGGATCGACAGAAAAACAACTATTAATACAGCTTGGCAAAAAAGAGTAGAAAATAATGGGGGCGCCACCGTAGATTCGTATGGCAACCCGTAAAGTGCACCAAGCTAGTCTTGATACTTAGCTATAATTTCTATTACATGTTACATTTATGTCCACATAAATAGTTTATTAAAATCAGTAAATATTGTTTTATTGAGCAAGGACATCGAGTTCTCGATAAGTATAATAAGTAATAAAAATAAATAGTGAGTACCTACAATAATGTTTCCTCCAAATATGTTTTTCACCTTGTGTTAACAATATATTTTAGGAATTATACAAAGACGTATAGTAATATTATTCTTTTTTATTTTATATTAGTAAATCTTCCTCTAAATATTCTACCCCCTCCATATCCATGTCTTGGCTAGAGCTGGCCCCAAAATCAGGAGAGTCGTACTCAGATTCGGAAGTACTGCTGCTATCATCTTCGAGGTTTATGACTAATCGCTCTATTTCCTCATACATTGTTAATTCCCTCTCACAGTATTCCTTTTCTATTTTTATTACATGCTGGCATGAATTTTTCCAATCGTTCTCGGTTATAGCTTGGAATGCACGCTCAGCTGCTTCCTATAAAGATGAAACATTTAATTACACCTGTATCCAAATTAGAAGTCAATCAATGTATCGCACATATAAGACATACTGTACCTTTATATCAATTGAACCTACATTTTGGGCTGCAATTTTGTGTTTCGCTATTCCCCAAATAAGCTCGATTGGATTCAGGTCACAGTGGTAAGGTGGAAGTCTTACCACAGTGTGCCCATGTGCACCTAAAAGTTCATCGATTTCAAATTTAGGCTCTGGCTTGTGACGTTTTACGAGCATCACCAGCTGTGGCTTTTTCAATGTTTCATCAAATGGTACTTCATTTTGGATTAACCATTCCTTTATTTCGGCTATTTTGGTAGCCGAGGTAAGCGCTTTGTTCAACACTACTGAATGGTACGGCGCATTATCCATTACCACAATTGATGCCGGTGGTAAATTGGGAATCAACTTCTCTTCGACCCATTTTGTAAAATTGTTTTTATTCATCTCTGAATGGTAATCAGCATTTTTGTTTGCTCCAGTAAATATCAGCAAAGCATTGGGGATAAACCCTTTTTCGCTGCCAGCATGAACAATAATGTAACGTTTACCTTTTGATACATTGTGCTTTATTCCACTCACATCAATGGACTGCCAGCACTTTTTTAATTTGTACGATTGGTGAACATAGCTTTCATCAAGATAAACTATATCTTTTCTGAGTTCTTCAGGTAAGTTTCTATTTTGAGTTATGATTTTTAGGTACTTTGCCCGTTTTGCAGCGATGTATGGTCGTTCCATTAATGCAGTTCTTTCAGACTGACATTTTTTGTATTTAAACCCTAAGGCTATAAGTACCTTTCGTAAATGCTCTCGGCTACCATCAAAGTTTAAATCTTCTTTTACTACTGGTAGTAGGTTTCGTAAGGTCGGTACCTGAAGAAAAATTGTATTGAAATTCATATTAAAAAAATTACAAATAATTTCTTAAAAGTGTAATTGTTATTTATAACTATAAAATTTATTTTATTTTATTTTAATGGTACACAAAACAATACAATCACATCATGACATTAATAGTTGTAAAAGATATAACTAAAATAATGATAAGTGTACCTGTTTTCTCACAGTGTAAAAAAATTGAACTTTTTGTCTGATCGCACATAAGTCAAAGTCATCTAACTCTTTTTTGGGACGACCTGTTCTATGTTTTCCAGGTGTACTAAATACCCCTTTATTTTGATTTCCTTCCAGCACGATTCTTCTTACAGTACTCAGTGATTTACCTGAATTGAAATAAAATACAGGTACTTAATTTCATACAAATAAATTGCATCAGTTTCTTCTTGTTGGTATCTAATTTTATTTGAGATAATAATTTACGGTGTTATTTATTACATAATTGCAGAATAAACCATCAATTAATCTAAGCGCGCTATAACAGCGTACCGGAGAACAAACATAAACATAACCTAGCTGTCCGATGTTATTGTTGAATATTCCACTTATTCGTATGATATTAATCGAATCCTGCTTTGGGGCCATCAAGTAACGTTTGATTCAACTAAAAATTATAAAACAAACTCTCACATACCTGTCATATCGGCGGTTCTTTGATAAACATTGTTGAGATCCGAAAGAATCGTTTTGGCCTCAAATTCCATCAGACATCGTCTGTATACCTTATAAATAACCTCCCTGGCAGCACTTCTAACAGTTTTATTCATTATTTTTCACTTTTGCGTATTTTAATCACCGTTTGATCGCTCCAAGATAAAAATCTGAGAATTCGTAATCTTTGTTTACATGAAACGTCATTATTTTGAGAATGTTGCCAATATACAAAAAAAATAGTTCCGTTTCAAGACATTTTTGCCAAGCTGTAGTTGGCATTTTGACGATTCCCAACATCATCCAGAACGAAAAAAGGCACAAAATTTCATGAATGTTAGTCGGGAACCATTCAGACTGGAAAGCAACAGATGCGATTTTAGTGGCATATAGGTTCGTTTCGGCCACAATAAGACCTAAAACGTCATCGCTCCAATAGGCACGAAAAGCGTCATAGGCCGAATCGAAAACCCGAACTGAACCAGTACGCTCAGGGATAAAATTGTGTTCTTCACCTTGAAAAGTCTCCATAGAAGACCATTGAAAGTGAAGGGTCTGGCTTTCCGGTCTAGGGAGAGCATCAGCTCCATCACTAGCATCAAGAAACTCATCATCGTTTTCGCTCTCGCTAGCATTTCCTTCTCGTTCAGCATTTCTATCAGCTACGGCATCATGATGCATTCTCCTCTGTCGTCTCCTCACTACATCCGTCGCCAAACTTACCAATTCAGGAGGAACGTCTTCGTCACTGACCCAGATCTCGTTGAGCGGGTGCCCAATCTCCCACTGACGTCCCTCCAACGAATTGGATGGTTGTAGTGGCGAGCGGGACCTTTCCCTATTGCGGGGCGCTGCAGGAGGAGGCGTTGTTGGGTAGTCCTGAATAAAAAAATACAAAAAGTTAATAAAATGAAGAAATCCAACTGCTATAAATACAGAAATATCATAAACCTCAAGAAATAAAAACATCATCATCATCATCACCAGCCTCTAATAGTCCACTGCTGGACCTAGGCGTCCCCTAATGAGCGCCATAGATGGCATCATTATTTGGGGGTTATTGCCCGTAATCCCCATGATGGGCATGCGGGTTGGGGATCGCAGTTCGGTGTAGTTGTTCTGCAGAAGGCGCTGCTGCCCACCTCCCGCTGTGATACAAGAAATAAAGAAAGCTTACTATTTGTGAAAGCCTCTCGCGGCGCTCTGGGGACGTGAGAGGTGAGTATGCTGGAGCCTCTGGTGATCGATCCCATGGTTCTACCTAAATCAAATATAAAAGCGTAAGTATACTGCATGCAACCCATAAGTAATATATATATAAGTATATATAACTATAACCGCAAACCACAATAAAAGCATTACCACTTGTGACAAACTCTCCCAGCGTTCCGGCGATGAATGGGGCGGGAGTGGCTTTTTCTGCCATAGCATTAAAGATTAACGAAGTGAAATTTAAATACACTATTGCCATTTGATATACCTAAACTTTATTAAGTTAAAATTGATTAGAAAATCAATGTCATGGTTCCTCAGAACAGATCTTTGTATGTATTATAGTTTCAGACTTTCCTATACTGACCATTTTAAATGGGCTTCTTGATATATTTTATATATTTTTTCCAGAAGAAAGAAGAAAACGCAAATACATTCCCGAAACGGAAATAGAAACACAGTGCGACGACGAGCAGAACTCTCAGTCTTGGGAACTTAATAGTGGACCATATTATGTAGAGGATACGAGGAACGATGGTCCAACATGCACAACGAAAACGTGGAAGGATGTTCCAACATGCACAACAAAAACAACGAAGGATAATGCAACGTGCACTGAGAAGCAGACGGAGGATATGGAGGCTGTGACAATCGTGGATATACACGGCTGCAAATATTTTGGGCAATGGGTGTCCAATGAATTACTCCGATATAACATTAATGAAAGATATGCTATTATGCAGAATATTATAGAAATACTTAAAAAATAATTATACTAATTGTTCATATCCGAACGGGACCATAGACACGACTCCGTGTCTTTGACCGACTTTGGATTTGCCTCCATCTTTTTTTTCTCTCTTCCTGTCTGTACCGTGTTGAAATAAACGTGATTGTCGAAATTAAATCTTTAAATTATAATCTATAATACCAGCCCCCTACATGGCCCTAGATCTACGCCGGATACTTATCTACATACAAAATACAATCAAAATAACCTTTATATCAAGAATTGGAGCGGATTAGCGCAAATCATTTGTATTACGGGGAATTGCGCACACGTCACAGAGTGGTCGATGGAGTTCAAGTTCAAGGATAAGTGAAGTGAAAGTGATAATCCTATCGTTTGAACCCAGCACTCAGGTATTATAGAATAATTATTCGACGTCACAAAAGGTCAGTAACATTATAAGTATATAAATTGTGTAATTTTATGAAAAACATTTTGTGGCACCCATGAGGTTGTTCATGGTATTTATTGTAACGCATTGTAGGTGAATTTTGGTTGCCCAGCTACTTGGATCTTATTTATTGTACGTGCCAAACCTTATTTTGTGCATAGTAATCCAATTAGCCCTTATTTTAACTAATTCATCATTATTTTTCAACATTGCAAATTGCATCAGCCATCTTAGAGTCATTGTATTGTCTCAACAAAGTGTAAGTTTTTCATATTAAAAATAAGTTACTGTTTTCAACATTAAATTCATTACTAAACCTATAAACATACATGTTCTATTGTAATTATCCAAGTTCTAAGTTGTGGTTCTAATTTGTCATTACATTATTTAGAAATAGCTCAAATTCAATTCAATTTTTACACTGTACTTTTACATCATATTTTTACAAGAATCTTACATAAATATTTACATTGTATTCACATCTGTCAAAAGTAGGTAAAATTTACAGGAGCAATCACAATACCAAGTCTTAGTGCCCTTAGAAAAATAGAAATTGTATCAATTCCAGGTTGACCATCACCGCCTCCCAATATGACCGAGGAAAAGGAATTAATCAAAAAACGTGGAAGTATAAAGGGTCGAATTACAGCTTTTTCCAACTATCTAAGCAGTTTGGATGTCTCCTCGCTGACTGCAACTCAAGCCAGGGAGTTACAATTACGCACCGGTAAAATTGAACTTTTATATGACCAATATGATGAGGTGCAAGTTAGAATAGAATGTTTAAATGACAATAATGAACTTCAAGCAGAAGAACGAGCAGAATTTGACAAACTTTATTATAGTTTACTTGCCAATGCTCAAGGAACAATAGAGGCCTATCATAAGGCCCAAAATAAGTTAGAATATGCATCCAGTGCTCGGTCCAACAACAAGCTTGTTAAGTTACCCACTATTCAATTACCAAAATTTGGAGGTTCTTATGAAACATGGCTCGAGTTCCATGATACTTTTTCTAGTTTAATCCATGATAATGATCATATCGATGACATCAATAAGTTTCATTATTTGAGAACATCGTTGGAAGGCTCTGCTGCTGTTGTCATTCAATCCATAGAGTTTTCTGCAATTAATTATCCCATTGCATGGAAACTTCTGTGTGACAGGTTTGACAATAAGCGGTTATTAATTCAAAATCATGTGTCTGCATTGTTCAATATTGAACCTGTCACAAAGGAGTCCTCCATCAATCTTAAGAACCTTATTGATCAATTAAATAAAAACTTGCGTTCTCTAGAATCTTTAGGTGAGCCTGTCCAGCAGTGGGACACACTTATAATTTTCATGGTCACAAATAAGTTGGATACTATAACCTTCAGGGAGTGGGAAGAGCACAAAGGTACATTACCAAAGGAGAAGCCCATACGGTTGGATGCATTCATGATGTTCTTGCGTAATCGTGCAGATTTGGTAGAAACAATAGAATTATCTCAAAATAAGACTGTAAGCAAACATAACAATAATAAACAAGGAAAAATAAAGACATTGGTCTGTCAGAACGGTAGCAATAAAAATGTGTCTTCGAAACCATGCCCTAGCTGCAAGGAAGAACACTACCTAAACAATTGCCCTAAGTTCCTTGCCTTAAGTAATGATGAACGATATAAGTTATTACCTAGCTATAAAATATGCTTTAATTGCTTTCGCAGTGGTCATTATGCTAACTCATGTAGACGACCACCGGGTTGTAAAGTTTGCAAGCGTAAACATCACACACTGATTCACATCAGCGAGGTTAACACAAGCTCGTCTAAGACTTCGCCGCAAGCACCTACCCCTGCAGCTGATGACAAGAGGTCGTCGACACCGGTTACTAATTTTCAGACTTCGAGTGTCGCGCTAACCGGAACAGTCAGTAGTACTGCTTGTGAAAAGTTATCAGGTCAAGGTCAGTGTGATGTTCTGCTATCAACTGCGTTAGTAAAATTACAAGACTGTGACAATAGGGAGGTCATTGCCCGTGCGATATTGGATAGCGGCAGCACTTCGTGTCTAATGACAGAAAGTTTACATAAGAAATTGAATCTGCCTACTTATCGCGCAAATACTCTTGTAGTAGGTATAAATAACAAAGCTTCATCCATTGATAAAATGTGCCGTTTGCCCATCAAATCACTTTGTGAAACCTTTTCGAGTAACATAAGTTGCTTTGTTCTGCCTTCGATTACTGATAATGTTCCGGCATGTCAAATTAATGTTAGGAATTTAAGTATTCCATCAGATTTATGTTTAGCGGACCCTTATTTTTATTCGCCCGCCACTGTTGATTTAGTCATCGGTGCTAATTTGTTTTGGGACATTTTAGGTTCGCGTAACATAAAATTAGGTAAGGGAAAGCCGATACTTTATGAGACTAGACTTGGTTGGATAGTTTCCGGTCCTGTTAACTGCGGCCGCGTATCTGGTATACCTAAAATTAAATGTAATTTTACTCATGTTGATTTTGAGACTTCTCACTCTACTGATGATGACATTCAAAACCAATTAACGCGTTTTTGGCAGCTTGAAGAAGTTAGCCCTCAGTCATCTCATTATTTTCCTGAGGAGAAGCAATGTGAAGAACATTTCACAAAAAACACAACTCCTCGCGGACGGTCGGTTTTGCGTTAGGATCCCATTAAAACAAACACCTAGCGTGTTAGGAGATTCTTATCAGCGAGCTTATCATTGTTTACGATCCTTAGAGCGCAGGCTCAAAAGGAATGATTCATTTGGCAAAATGTACTGTGATTTTATGTCAGAATATGAGTCTCTAGGACACATGTCCGAGTGCGAACCTGTTACCTCGGTTCCACATTACTTCATCCCACACCACGGCGTGCTACGTGAGAGTAGTACGACCACTAAGCTACGGGTCGTATTTAATGCGAGTAGTCCCACTACGTCGGGAGTTTCTTTCAATCAAATTCAAATGATTGGACCTACAGTCCAAGATGACCTACTTTCAATTCTTTTGCGATTTCGCCAACATAAATATGTAATTGTAGCAGATATTGAAAAATGTTATAGGTGTATAGTGGTTCATCCTGAAGATAGGCCGCTACAGCAAATATTGTGGCGTGATCAAAATGATCCGCAATCTCCCATAAAATGTTACATGCTGGATCGCGTAAGTTACGGCACTGCTAGCGCCCCCTATCTAGCTACTAGGTGCATAAAACAAGTAGGATTAGAATGTAAAGACCCCAAGATTAGTGAAATAATAATTCACGACCTGTACGTTGATGATTTTTTGAGCGGTGGGGATGAACTTAGCGAAGTTACGTTCATACGTGAACAGGTTACTGCCGAGCTAGCCTCAGCTTGTATGCCTCTTAGAAAATGGAAGTCTAATGAGCCACGATTATTACCAGAACCCGATCAGTTGTCGCCGGAAATAAATATCGGTGACACAGGAATGAGTAAAACTTTAGGCCTTGGGTGGAATTCAGTCTCAGATCAATTTTACTTTCCGATCAGTCCGACTGTAGACTGTAAGGGGAACACAAAGCGTGACATTCTCTCTGTCATTGCCCAAATATTTGATCCTTTAGGGCTCTTATCACCTTGTGTTATCCTTATGAAAATTCTTTTACAGAAATTATGGTTACAGCGACTGTCATGGGATGAGGAGCTACCGCCTGAGATACATCGGGTCTGGATTGAGATGGTTGACAGTCTGCCGGGTATAAACGATCTGCGCATACCGCGACGAGTGATCTGTGATGCTTATGATAAGCTTGAATTGCACATTTTCACAGACGCTTCCGAGCGAGCGTATGGTGCCTGTATTTATGTCCGCAGCGTGAACTGTCAGGGTGAGGTCTCAGTTAGCTTATTAATTGCAAAGAGCCGCGTCGTGCCTATCAAGCCTTTGACTATCCCGAGACTTGAATTACTAGGTGCGTTAGTCGGTGCACGTTTGTATGAAAAAGCTGTCAACGCTTTACGTGTAAAAATTAAGCATGTTAATTTTTGGACAGACTCCATGATCGTTTTAGGTTGGCTAAAGATGTTGCCTTCAAAGCTGCAGCCATTTGTGCGTAACCGCATAGCAGAAATTCTCGATAAAACCGGCACCTGTACTTGGAGACACGTTCCGACTGATAAGAATCCCGCAGATTTAATATCGCGCGGCGTCAATGTTAGCTCTATTCAGTCGCTTAATTTATGGTGGCACGGACCAGATTATTTAACGCGCGACCCGGCGCACTGGCCTGCCAATCCAGGTACTGTTGAAAGGTTGCCCGAAACTCGTAATGAAGTTACATTACACACACACGTTAAAGGTTCATGCGAACTTATTGATTTCAGTCGATTTTCAAACCTTTCTAGACTTCAACGCACCGTAGCCTATGTGCTTAGGTTCGTAAATGTTTTAAAGAATCGAACAAAACCTGAAACTACATATTTAAATGTTAATGAGTTAGATGACGCTCTAGTATTAATTTTACGACAGTCGCAAATTCAGTCGTTCCCTGAATATGAATTTTTGGTGAAAAATAAGCGTCTGCCCTGTAAAAGTCCACTCATTAAATTCAATGTTTACTTAGATGATAAAAAATTAATTCGCGTAGGAGGTCGTTTAGATAACTCAAGCTTTCCTTTTGAGAAAAAGCACCCTATTATTATACAGTCCACACATCAATTTACGAAGCTATTGTTTAATTTTGAACATAAAAAGCTAATGCATGCTGGTCCTCAGCTTTTATTAGCAACTATTAGAGAAACTTATTGGCCGATAGGTGGTCGAAATTTAGCGAAGAAGTGTTTTCGTCAGTGCGTGCGCTGCAATCGCTTGAAGGGTAAGGTGTTAACCCCGTTGATGGGAGATTATCCATCACAAAGATTGCAACCAGGTGGATATGCTTTTGAAAATAGTGTAGGTGTCGATTACGCAGGTCCAGTGTCTGTATCTAACCGTATTGGCCGCGGTAGTAGACTCATCAAGTCGTATATAGCTATTTTCGTTTGTTTCGCAACTAAAGCAGTGCATCTGGAACTAGTGGGTGATTTAACAAGCAATAATTACCAATTAGCTTTACGTAGATTTATGTCACGCAGAGGAAAACCCTCGCATATTTTCTCTGATAACGGCACCTCATTTGTTGGTGCATATAATGATATTTCAAATTTTTTAAAGAGCAATTGTGATTCACTGGCAGCTGAAGTGGCGCAGGACGGTATTCAGTTTCATTTCATACCTGCATATAGTCCTAACTTCGGAGGTCTCTGGGAGGCAGGTGTTAAGTCAACCAAGTATCATTTAAATCGAGTGCTGGGAAATTGTAATTTGACGTTCGAGGAGCTTACGACTACGTTAACACAAATCGAGGCGATCTTGAACTCTCGGCCACTCTCTCCGTTGTCGTCGGAAGCGGATGACTACACCCCTCTCACCGTGGGACACCTTCTCATTGGGCGCCCCTTCACGTCTCTCCCGGTACGAAATTATGAAGATTGTCAAGTCAATAGACTGACACGTTACCAACGCATTGAGCAGTTACGCCAGCATTTCTGGACAAGATGGAGCAAGGAGTATGTGTCAGAACTCCAGCAGCGAGTAAAATGGAAATCCTGCAAGGACTCTTTAAAGAAAGATGCTCTTGTCCTCATAAAAGAAGATGGCGCACCACCATTGAAGTGGAAGCTTGGACGTGTCGAGTCTGTCATACCGGGACCGAGTGACGGCATATGCCGCGTCGCTGATATAAGAACAGCCAGTGGGGTTGTACGGCGTAGCGTCAGCAAGATTGTTCCACTCCTGCCAGAAGAAGATGGTTCCTGTTGAAAGACGAGCTTTCAACGCGCGGGGGCATGTTCATATCCGAACGGGACCATAGACACGACTCCGTGTCTTTGACCGACTTTGGATTTGCCTCCATCTTTTTTTTCTCTCTTCCTGTCTGTACCGTGTTGAAATAAACGTGATTGTCGAAATTAAATCTTTAAACTATAATCTTTAATACCAGCCCCCTACACTAATACATTATGGGTATACTGTGGTTACAGGGAAAGTGGTAGTGAATATTGAAAGACGTTATTATTCAGGTCATTTTTTATTGAAACAGAAAAAACGATAATAAGGTGTCCGTCCGTCACTTAACCGTTTTAGAAATATTGAATTTTCAAGTTTTTTTTAATCTTTATTTTCCTGCTTTTAGTCGTTTTTATATAGATTACAGCACCTAGGATAGGTTTTTTTGACGTATTTAGTTAGAAGACATATCAAACAATAAAAATGATTAACAAAAACAATTACTATTTTATAACACTGTTAGTAGTAGGTTTTTTGTTGATCATTTTTATTGATTGATATGTCTTCTAACTTAATGCATCAAAAAAACCCATCGTAGGAGCTGTAATCTAAAAAAAAAACTACTTAAAGCCAGAAAATCGTGGATTAAAAAAAAACTTTGTAGTGGATGAAATTATAAACACCGTCACGTACAAATATTTATTTATTTAAGTACCGGTTTTCACAGTGCTGAGCTTTACATATGTAAATATTATATAATATATATATGGTTCAACCCGGGAAAAATATGGAATCCGGTACACTCCCGGCAAGTGCGTCCGCAGCAGAGTGCGCGACGCAACAAGTGAGGGAGATGTCACCGAAGGGAGTGAGGGAGGGGGGATTCGTCCAAGCTAGTGCGGCTCTTCCGATGCACGGATGGAGCGAAGCGCCAGCGAAGACTGATCTGGCAGCGGTGCGTGGGGCCTTTTATATGCGAGCGGGCGCAGTGGGGCGGCAGGTCGCTTCGTAGTGTGCGTGCGTGTGTGAGGTAAACAAGTGGGGAGGCGCGCGGTGACTCACGCGCCACGGGCGCGCGCGTAGTAATGTTACAGTCTCCCCCTCTGGATACGAAGACGTCCCGACGAGTGGCCAGGCAGTTGAAGTCGCTATTGACAAGCGGGCTCTTCCGTGGGCGCCCTCGTCCACGTTTGGCAGGCCTCGACGCTGCTTCAGTAGTAGGCTT
>CAWVOY010000085.1:0-16704 GCA_963931895.1 Eupithecia pulchellata | reverse complement strand
GAGTCAATGTCAGAAATCCCAATGCTGTTAAAAAAGTAAGGGATCCGTATGAAAACTGTGAAACCCATCGTGTTAGTGTGTATAATTTCTGAAGTTTTTGTTTAATACCCGTGCGAAGCCGGGGCGGACCGCTAGTCTATACTAATATTATAAAGAGGAAAGATTTGATTGTTTGTTTGTTTGTTTGTTTGTTTGAATTGAATAGGCTCCGAAACTACTGGACCGAGTTAAAAAATTCTTCCACCATTAGAATCCTTAATTTTCCGTGATGAACATAGGCTATATAATATTTTCAAAAAAGTTAGGGATCCGCATGAAAAATTCAATAATTGAACCGTGGCTGTATATTCAACCTCTTTTTCTATTATGACGCGTCAGAATAGAAAAAGAGGTTGTATAGCGCACGGTGCTTGCTTTTTCTCTACGGCCAGTGTCAGTTTTGGAATGTCGAGTCAATGTCAAAAACCCCAATGCTGTTAAAAAAATTAAAGATCCGTATGAAAATTGTGAAACCCATCGTTTTAGTGTGTATAATTTCTGAAATTTTTGTTTAATACCCGTGCGAAGCCGGGGCGGGCCGCTAGTAATATTATAAAGAGGAAAGATTTGATTGTTTGTTTGTATGTTTGTTTGTTTGTTTGATTTGAATAGGCTCCGAAACTACTGGACCAATTTGAAAAATTCTTCGACCATTAGAATCCTAAAATTTCCGTGATGAACATAGGCTATAAAATATTTTCAAAAAAGTTAGAGATCCGTATAAAAACTTCAATAATAAAACCGATATACATCAACTTCTTTTTTTTTCTTTTTTTGCGCTGCTCGCTTTTGCTGTGACTCAACTTCAACTTCTTTTTTTATGGCACCGCTTTTGCTATGACGACTCCGCCAGTGTCAGTTATGGATTGTCATGGACATCACAATTCGTCTCACAATTCGTTACTGGGGTGCGAGAGGAAACTCAATGTCAAAAAATATAAAAACTTCAAGATTGGAACCATGCGATGTAGGCTGATGTATGTAGGCTCTGGCTCAGAAAAACGCTCTAGGCGATATAGCGGTGCGAGAGAAAAGTCAATGCCAAAAAATAAAGTTCTCCCTGTTTTTCTTTATACAAGTAAAGGAGGTAAAGGTACAATATAAGTAAAGGAGGTAAAGGTACAATTTTAAAAAGGAAAGGTTTTATTGTTTGTTTGTGGTCTGAATTGAATAGGTTCCGAAACTACTAGACCTTTCTGGAAAAAAAATCATCATTAGAATGATAATCATAGGCTATATATACCTCTAGAATATTTTTAAAGTAACCTTATCTAACGTGTGTATGTAAGAAATTAAAAGTCTATAAAATACCCGTGCGAAGCCGGGGCGGGCTGCTAGTCATACATATTTTGAATCAGAATTTGCCAAATTCCATAAAATAATGTGTTAGTTTGAACGCTTTTAAAAACAAACTTAAATTACATGTACATACATACTTTATAACCTTACTAAACCTAACCTAGTAAATCAACGATATCTTAATAACATTTAGCTATAATTTAATTTAAGGTACCTACCAGAGGTAATTTATATAAAAACCTAGATTTATGTTCAAATTGTATCTCATTTTAAGTGAACCATTGTGTTTTTATGAGAATAAAGTTCTTTAAACCTAGATAATTATAATGTACTAGCGGTCCGCGGTATTAACACCATATTTGTGCTGCAGAAGAGGGCTGTTCGTGCAATCTATAATATGGGTCCCAGAGAATCCTTGCGTGAAAAATTCAAAGAAATAAACATAATGACTGTAACATGTCAATATATTTATGAAAATTTGATGTACACTCATAAAAATATCAATAAGTTCATTAAAAATAGCGATATTCATAATTTAAATACTAGAAATAAAAACAAACTGGCTGTGCCCACTACTAGACTACATAAGATTAATGTATCTTTTAAAGGGCAATGTATACGCTTCTACAACAAAACTCCAAGTGAGTTGCAAAAATTATCTATAAATAAATTCAAACGGATTGTCAAAAGCAAAAAGGCTTACTATAAAATATCAGATTATCTAGACGACAAAAAAGTTTGGGACGAGTTATGCTCCAACTCTAAAACTAACAATCTAACAAGGTAAAGGTTTCTTGTTCGCTTCTTTACTTTACCTTAAAAAGATTGAAGTGAACAATTAATCAAAGTGATCACTTTATTTCCCATTTTATTTCTTATTTAACTTGTATTTTGTGACGTGTCCAAGAGTCCTGTAAGGTCTAAAGGAAATAAAGCACTTTGATTTTGATTTCCGCCCCGGCTTCGCACGGGTATAAAACAAAAATTTCAGAAATTATACACACTAAAAAGATGGGTTTCACAGTTTTCATACGGATCTTTACTTTTTTTAACAGGATTGGGGTTTTTGACATTGACTCGACATTCCAAAAGTAAACTGACACTGGCCGTAGAGAAAAAGCAAGCACCGTGCGCTATACAACCTCTTTTTCTATTCTGACGCGCCATAATAGAAAAAGAGGTTGAATATACAGCCCACGGTTCAATTATTGAATTTTTCATGCGGATCCCTAACTTTTTTGAAAATATTATATAGCATAATTGTATGTTCATCACGTAAAATTAAGGATTCTAATGGTGAAAGAATTTTTTAACTCGGTCCAGTAGTTTTGGAGCCTATTCAATTCAAACAAACAAACAAACAAACAAACATACAAACAAACAAACAATCAAATCTTTCCTCTTTATAATATTAGTATAGATGTACTTCCGTTAACGATTTTTTTTATTTCTATTTGTTTTTGTTCGGATACAACTCTAATATTTTACTTTTTCAAAATGTTGTCTTTTGTGTATTATTTTGCTAAATATAATCCCATCCACATTATGTGTTTAGTGAACAGAAATACTCGGAGATTGTGAACGTGAAATACCTGTATACAACTAATACGAAGTAATTTGATTTATTTATTTTATTTGTGTGAAAATACACAGAATTATTCAACACTTTTCGCGGCGCGTGTGTGTTGTACGCCACCAGCGACCTGCTGATCCATTCCCAAGTACGTCCCTGATCCCTCGGTGGACAAAGGGTGGTTTGTTAACAATAACGCCTTATGGCTCTTTGAGCTCAATTGCGGTTTCCAAATTATTTTTCTCGTCCTTTGTACGTTTGTAGCAGATGTGACGTGCCTTTTGTTTTACATAATGTGAGACGGTTTTTTTGTAATGTAAAATATTGCGTGGATACAAAATAATACATATAATGAAGCCTTACTTTATTCACCTTCATTAACTTGAACATTGCCGCGTTTGTTCGCGCGCTTTGTTTATAAATCAACCTTTGGAAGCATCTGTCAATGACAGTGTAAGAACTCGCCACCGGAGTGACAAAACGATGCGAGCCACGTATGAGGAGAGTATGAAAAAGCACAGATGTTACTCTTTAAATCATTTGTTTCTCTTCCAGGTCAGTATCATTACAAAGCATGTGCATTTGTAAACATTTTTTAAATGTAAAATTGTGATTAATAAAACCTCCACTCTTCGAGAGCATACTGCGTGTGTGTGATTTTATTAAACACCCATTAAAAGAAAATGATATACATATAGAATGATGAAAATATCCACGTAACAAGGTAATCTTAATATAAAAATAAATTAATGTGGAAAATAGTCACCATGACAAACTTTTATCAAATGAACCTAAGGCACACGCCTCGCAGATATATTTCTTGATCCCGTCTGTCCGGTGCAAGATTGTCGCCGTAAGGTCCGAGCGCCATCGCTCTCGAATCTCCGCCGCCCTAACTAATGTAACTTGGTTACGTACGCCGCCCGCCGCGCGCCGCCGCCCGCCCCCGCCCCGTGGCGATGAGATACGATGTCACGAAGGCGTCCGGACGTTTGCTGACTCCGACAAATCAAGATATTTATTTCAGTAAACAGAGAGTAACGAGTATTAGCCATGTTTGTAACCCCGTGAGCCACGACCGTGGCGGGGGCCAGGAGGACACGCAGATATTTTATCAAAGAACATAATTAATTTATGTATCATCATGATTTCTCAGTTTATTACAAAACTTTATAAGTTATTATTTAACTTAAAAAGTTTTATTTTAGTATTTTTTTATTATTTATATATTATTAGTTCTTCGACTGTATCTGCAAACTCAGTTCCAGAAAAGTTCCAGAATTTAATATTTTGTCTTTCCGCGGTTGTGACGCTTAATTCTTAGCGACGGGTTTGTGATATTATTACACAAGAAATGTTTCACAAAGTAAAGGTAATTTTGTCGTCAAATATGCTTTGTTACAGCCATTCAAAAATTATTTTCTATCACATTCGACGGTTGTATTTTCCTCATTTCGTCAATAAATCAACGATAATTCCCTTTCCATACTCTTTGTGACCCACCGAACGCAAAAAATCACAACAAATTCCTGAATTACCCGTTCTCTGCATGCGCCCAAGTCACAAAAAGCGCGACGCTCTGGGTACTTGCTCGTAGACATCTCCTGTCCTCGCTCTTTCATTTAACTTTCATTCAGTCCGGCCCTTCATTTCACTTGTGAAATTTGTTCTCGCGTGAAATAGGGGCTGCTTTGTTATTTACGTTGTGCGGGGCGGGGGTGGCGGAGGCGGAGGCGGCGAACTGTGACCACTTTTACTGCATTCTGCGCTTTTTTTCTGAAGTGCAAAGCTGAGGACCGAGTGCACTGTACAAGGTAAGCTATTTGAACTCATACGTTTTTACGTCAAGTGTCACCAAGAGGGTGGTGTGTTTCACCTAACTCAAGCATAATAACGATGGACATTGTTCCTTTAGTTCATAGACAAAATAAGCCTGCAGTGACCGCTACCAGCATTGCCTGAACTACACAGACAAATG
This sequence comes from Eupithecia pulchellata, assembly GCA_963931895.1. Classification (NCBI taxonomy): domain Eukaryota; kingdom Metazoa; phylum Arthropoda; class Insecta; order Lepidoptera; family Geometridae; genus Eupithecia; species Eupithecia pulchellata. Next base: position 11,815 of record CAWVOY010000085.1, on the reverse strand, counting down.
TCAATAGAGGCGCCCAAGATAGAAACATCGGAAAAACGGAAGCTAGCTTCCTACCTACCACCTTCAAACTATTTTTGCTAGATGTCGTTATGACAAAATCAGATCCTGAATACAAAATGAGAAGAGCAAGCGCTTGTTCCAGTTACTCATTTACGAGTGACTCATATACGATTACCTAGCATCAACTGTCGGTCGCAAGACCAGGCGAAGTTGGTCCGCTAGCTCGGTGGTGGTGCTTCACTAGCTCAGGTCTTTGTCTGTTCTTATTTGGGGAGAATTGCATCTTCACCCTTCAACAAGCTTTAATTAAAACAAAACCTACCTCATTACATTGAACAAGCGTACACCCCGGCTCCGCATGGTAATGAATGTTTTTCATATATTATACATTTTTACACAAGTGGGATACATTGAGTTTTTCATACGGAAACCTAACTTTTGTGAAAATATTCTATATTGTCATCAGGGATGATATAGCATTCTAACGTTGAAAGAATTTTCAAATCAGTCCAGTAGTTTCGGTGCCTATTCAATACAAACAAAAAAAGGAAGAATCAAATCTTTCGTTTTTATAATTATTAGTATAGATATAGATGAAATATTTGATCATTTTCGAATTCTTGCACACGAATAAAGCAATAAATAAAACAGGATTCGCGCTTCGCTGCTCACTGAACAAAAGCCAATTTACTCTCGTCGTGCGTCCCCCGCCGTGCCCCACCACCGTGCCCAAGCACCGTGCCCTAGTGCCGTACCCTAGCGCCGTGCCCTAGCGCCGTACCCTAGCGCCGTGCCCTAGCGCCGTGCCCTAGCGTGTATTTAAACATAGTATAATAGAAATTTACATGCTTATTTTATAGACAGTTGCTCGTTAGAGTCGAAATTATTTAGCGAAATTTATTGAGGTTAGCATTAAATATGTCTAAATCATTTATGATTAGCTACCACCTCGTTGTATGACGGCACATCCTAGTAATTACAACACGGGTACCGTACCGTGCTGCATACAATCGGAAGATTTAGGCATTGCGTCAAATTCAATTTGATGCGGTCACAAACCTAAAAGTATGTACTGTCATAATCAGGGATCGGAATAGGTAGAGTTTTTAAGTACCAAATGACGTCATACACGCTAGAACGATAGCTTAGTATGGATTTGTCTCATAATCTCGAAATTCATTATACTAAATTAATCCCGATATTCTTCAATTTATTTACGTAAGTATTTCGATTACGAAACATTTATTTTTATTCTAAAAATATAATAATTTATATTAATACAATAAAAAAGTGATTGATTCCTGCACGATATGTCGGATAGCGGTTTTTGTTTCTCAACACAGCGTGTAGGCGTAGACTTTTTTATTTTTCTTTCTTTTATGTATATTCCTACCTTGTAGCAGGCGGGGTGCAGGGTGGACGTTGGGGATGAGAAAAGAGGTTGGATATATAGGTACATTTTTGTTCACCCGTTTGTTTCGGTGCGTTGAGTGTGCTTAAATTATGAATCCACGCCATTCAAGTCACAAAACGAGGCTTTAATTAGCTTTTTTTGAAAAATTGAAATATCAAAAATATTTTATCAATTCCCGATTCAAGGATTAAAAAGGCATATCCATGTTATCCTTGGCTTTTTACGTCATTAGGTACTTAAAAACTCTACCTATTCCGATTCCTGGTCATAATTCGTGACAATAGAAACGCAAATTAACGACCTCTGTGAAAATTCACCTAAAAACAAAATTACATTGCTTTTTACAAATACATAACAAAAAGTCCATCTATCATAGCGCGGCGGTATTCCCGTGACGTCATTACGGTGACGTCGTGCTCATACGTCACTGTCAAACATCGCGGCGGGGCGGTGGCGGCGCGCTGTGGGGGAGGGGACGTTTCAACTGATTACCTACCTGTAACTCAGCTTTTGTGCCTGCCAGCGTACGGTGATATGACTTGACTATGACATATTGCTTCCATGAAAGTGCACAAAGAAAAGTTTCCGATCCAATGTTCAATCGCTAATCACGTAGGTGGCCTGCATCTACGAGTGAAGACCTTTGTTTAGGTGAAATTTACTTGGTGTCATGTTTAACTTGGTTGTCGGGCCATGTACGGCGATAGATATGTTTGAGACGATATTTGCGTCGTCAGTCGCAAATGTGCCAGGTCACTATAATTATTATTATTATTCTTAGGTCACTATATCTTACTCTACCAAATGCTCTAATAGTGGAATACAATCGAGGTTAGTTATATCGTAGGTTTATTGAATAGGTATTGTTTATGATTTACGGAAAAACTACTATTCCGCTAGTTTTAAATTTGTAAATGCATGAAATTTGCATGAAAATTGATAAACACTTTTTTTTATTTGTTATATTTATTTAGTATAATTCGCTATTTAAATAAAAACAATATTGTAAGTGTTCATCAAAGAGTGCTACGACGTAGCAATTAACCTGCTACGGCGTAGCTATCAACTTGCTACCAGCAGCGTAGCCATTAACATGCTACGGCGTAGCCAGCTCTTTGCTACGGCGTAGCCATCTCCCTGCTACGACGTAACCATCTCCTGGCTACGGCGGCGTGGCCATCTCCTTGCTATCGGTAGTCAAACAGCGGTTTGCGCCAGACAATTATTACAATCGAATTAATTTATTCGATTTTACTAAATAACAGAAAGTTACACAAGTGAAAATTCAGTGAAACTTATCCCGTACTATTGCGTCACAAAAAACAAAGGCCTTATCAACCGATCTAAATGTTGGGAATAGATCGCCAATATCGTAATGTCGTTCTCGGCGCGGCGCTGAGGAAGCCTCCCAACCGTTGTTGGATCCAAAACCTGCAGCATTTACTGTTGCCTTAGTTGTTACTCAGATACCTTCTATTCAGAATGCAGTGCATTGTTTGTGTAGTTAGTTATTTTATGGTTATTTATTTATTTATAAATAATGTGGAATGATAATTATGTAGAAATTCATACGATTTTACCATTTGGAGATGTTGCTTTTAAATAGTTTTGAAAATAAATTAAATGTTCAAAGTAGGATGAATGGATCAATTCAAGTTATCAGTAGGTAATGTTATGTGTAACGTAATAAGTATCTTGATAGATGTCTATATACGAATATGTATGTGCCTAGAGAACACTTGTCAAGAGAGAGGCCGTTTTACTTTCGGAGAAGTTTTTGTAGGTGGTCTGAAGAAGCCTTATCGACAAGCTTGCAGGACCACGTGCACGTGGCTGAAGGAAAAGTGAGCATTCTTGAACTGAACTGGAGGCTGTTGTAAGCTCATTGAGCTCGCCAAGTTACGTAAGTACAATCCTTGGATAATATGACAATCGACCAACAACTTAAGCTTAGGTATAGTATCAAATTCTTTGGTTGCTACAAATACAATATCTGCAAGGCTTTTATTATTCAAAATCGTGCTGTTTGTACTTTAGTTAGAATACCGCAATGGGAATCCTGTAGAGAACATTTCGCAAAACTATATATTTAGACTGCACCTTGTCAATTGATTCTTGTAACGTCAGTAGCGTGGTCAAGCACCCGCTACACAACGAGAAAAGATAATATGAGCCAACTCATTCTCAACCAACCAAAACATTTGTGTTGCTATTTACTAATATTATAATGAGAAAAGATTTGATTTGAACCCGCAACCTTCTGCGTTGCAATCGGGACTTCATCCACCGAGCCGCAGAAGTCTGAGTTATTTGACATCTAGGACACCATTTAATTATCAGGCCTGGTAGCTGACACGCCACATAATATATCTTGTCGCCAAAATGACCACACAGCATTTAGAGTGTTAATGTACGAAATCACGCATTCTATTCGCTTCCTATATTTAAAGAAAATAAAATTTCACAGCATCGAAACATTTAACCAACCAAAATGATACAAAAAGATAGTTGAATCGTTTGCAGACGATTATAGGTTTATCACAATTGTAAGGAGGCGGTGTAAGTGGTGGGCGGCGCGGCTCAAAGGCGGCGTGGTGTCTTGTTCGCGTCAGATCGCGCCAAATTGACGTTTTATCTGATGCGCGACGGATCTCGCTCATCTCGGCGAGATCTCGGCGAGCTGCGACTCATTCACTGGCGGCGAGCTGCGACTCATTCACTGGCGGCGTTAGCGTCGCGCGCATTGTAGGAAATACTTGCAACGCATGCTGGTAAGATATCGACTGCAATATTGTTGAACATGGATAGTTGATCACAAATTTTTGTTTTTTACTTTTCTGTAGAAAATTTAATTACAAAAACAATAATTGTTTGCAAAGTTGAGTGCGTACAAACAGTAAGTCCAGGAACAGCCGCGTTCCCTCTCGGCAACAACGGCGCACAGCCGCGTGCGGATGCTGCGGCCGCGTCCGATAATTGTGTACACGCCTCAATGGACGACAATTTTCATGTAAATTGTAAAAATAGAGCGCAAATGCCCCGCGGCAATGCGTGCATGTGTTTAAAGGCAAACCTGAATGTACCTTGTGCAATGTTGTACGAAGCCTAAACTTACAAATCAATCTTCTTTTTGATAATGTTTTGCTTAGAGTAGCTTTGTCAAACAAAACAAAAACAAACAAATAAAAAAAACATACAAATAACATACAAATCCATAAATTACATAAGCTCCAAGCTGAAATTCCGTTTCTATATCGTCCAAGCTTAAGATCAAATCTATCTAAAACTTCTGCCCAATTCGTTCGATAGTTTTAGTGTTAAAGGTATCAAAGCTTGCGTTGAAGCATATAAATAGTGATGCTATGGTCGCGCCATGTCAATCCTAAATAGTGATGCTATGGTCGCGCCATGTCAATCCTAAATAGTGATGCTATGGTCGCGCCATGTCAATCCTAAATAGTGATGCTATGGTCGCGCCATGTCAATCCTAAATAGTTATGCTATGGTCGTGCCATGTCAATCCTAAATAGTGATGCTATGGTCGCGCCATGTCAATCCTAAAAAGAAATAGGCACTTATCGTTACCCTAGGCCACGCACCTTCCATCCAATAAGGATTACCTCGAAGCGAGCACTAGGCCGGTACCTCCACACGAGCACATAAACCTTGCAAAAAGCTCGATATTGACTGTGACATTTTGATAGACTCATATCTGGTTTACGACAACGCCCTCGGGCTCAATTTGCGCATAAACCAGTTAATACGCGGCGACGTAACGTCGTTAATATCGGGACCTCGTCAAACAACCACTTTACATTACTATGTGCTTTATCCATAACCGTCTATGCAAACATCTTAATAAACAGTCTTATAGGCTTCCTCTAAACTCATTTGTAACGGTATAGTGGCATCATTTCAGTTTTCCAATATTGGGTCACAGTTCCATTCGCCATCATCAGATTACAGAATAACTGAAGTCACTGCGAACTCGAAATTCAGATCATGGCAAACATTCCCGCTATAAATAAGTTTAGAGGAAGTCTATAAGATTATTCAATAACATGTTTGAAGAGGCTGTTATCCATAGAACGCAAAGTAAAGTAATAAGTTTAGGTCAATAATCATGCGAGTTTCAAAAATGTAGACTGCATCTTAAATAGAGCACTTTGATTTTTGATTCTGTTATGTTATGATACTGAATCTAATTTATATTACTATCGAGTGTCGGACAGTTTTTTCTATACCACCGAGGTGGCAGGCATGCGGCTAAGTACAGGTCCCGTGAGCGCGTGTCGAGGGAGCGCGCGTGAAAATGGCGATAAACGAATATTGATGAATGCTACCTAAATTGTGATGCACTTTTAGTAATACTTTACTACGCTTAACTACGCCTTCTGCAGAACAACTTCACCGAACTGCGATCCCCAACCTCATGACACTTTTGCTTTAAATATTTTTGTTTTTGTCGATTCGGAAACAGACTGTCTTTAATGCATTTCTACTATTGGATTAAAGTTTTATTTGTTATTTTACTAAAGATAGTTAACTAACAACTTAGAAAAATTATTTTTAAAACGCAAATTGTATTTTGTAGACGTTCCTGTATTATTTCCGGTTATATAATAACAGTGGCCAGAGGAGCCTCCAGACAATTGCTGTATGAGGGCCGAGGGAAGTGTTCCATGCATCAATTACTGCCGGGCAATGAGCGGAGTGAGTTCGCGCGCTAACGAAGACAAACGGCCGCGCCTCATGACGCGAATATCAACCGACCGACCGAGGAGCGGGGGGGGGGGGAGTGAACATGTACTATGCGAGCCATGTACTACACGGTTTGTTATTAAATAGGACGAACTGAAGGCGTCCTTCGTTATTAGGTACCTATGTAGTATTAGTCATTGTAAATCCACAGTATACATATGGAAAGTATGGAAACTACCTACAAACGCTCGAAACGGCTCACTCACACAAACATGCGCATCTACGAGACCTCCAAGGGGTTTTCGCGGTTCTGTCAGTAGCGGTTGTCGCGTCGAGACGAGCGGTCACGCGCAAGTTTTATTTTGAAAAATGCCCCGTTCTGTGAACTGGGCTTCATGAAAACCTGCTGATTTTGAAAGGTCTCAAAAATTAGTCCGTGTGATCGATCATTGAAATCGTGAACTTATTTGTACATCTCCGGATGTACAAATAAGTTAATAATAGCGGCAATTTTGAGGATGTTTAAAGTCTATATGTAGGGGACCTCGGGTGAGATCGCCGTTTTCTATACTGGCTACTGGTAGCCCGCCAATCCTGCAGATGCCTTGTCCTGGGTACTTCAGGGGGATCCTACTCCTTCCAGTGGGGGTGTTCTTCAGTGAAACTACTTCTTCTTGTTGCTTCCAGCTTTATTGTTCTTACTTGCGAGTGAGGTGAGGTGTCGCAGCACCCGTACGATTTTACTATCTAACTAGGTAGGCTATACCGTGCAGACGACGGCTTATTTTGTGCTAATTTTCCCATCCATTTTTACTATGTCGTCTGCGGTTTTCTTTAAATATCTCTGGTATTTATTACTCTATTTACATGATTCTTACATTATTACATAGGTATTTCTATAGGCTATAAAATAAGACTAATATCAATATTCTAGGGTTCCTACAAGTCTAGTTATTCTACGTTTAATCACAAATTTCCTTACAAACTAGCTTAACCCTACCTATATTAGTCTATTTTACGCATATTTACAACTTTTATTACACATAACTTATACCTATCTAATTACACACTATTGATATATCTAATTTGCGTTGTCAACAGTCTCCCCCCGAGTGCCTGGTGCTCCAGGGACTCCATCTTTTGAAGACAACGCCGTCACGATTAGTCTGGATACGGGACGCCTGATGATGCCGCCTCTGGTCCTTACGTCGACGATCCTTATTCTGCCGTCTGGTCCTGGGTAGACCTTCTCGATGACTCCGCGCGGCCATGTGTTGCGCGGGAAGGTGGCATCAGCGATGATGACCACGTCGCCTTGCCGTAATCCTGCAGCCTCTTGTCTTGTTCGCATGGCCCTCGGCATGAGGGTGGGTAGATACTCCCTCATCCAGCGCGCCCAGAAGTGATCAGCCAGGCGTTGAGCGGTCTTCCAATTAGGCGTGCCGATGAGCGTCTTGTCAGTGAACGCCCCCAGCACTGTAGCCCCACAAGATCTGCCAATCAGAAAGTGATTAGGAGTGAGACTTTCTTCCTCGCTCGGGTCGGCGCTAAGATGGGTTAGCGGCCGAGAGTTGATCGTGTGCTCCACTTCTGTCATGTAGGTGTGCAGGACTTCTTCCGGCGGACTTCTCTCTCCCAGGACGGCGATGAGCGCGGTTTTCACAGACCTTACCAGGCGCTCCCAAGCTCCCCCCATGTGGGGTGCTCCAGGAGGTATAAACTTCCAAGTGAAGCCTTCCTTTTCTGCCGCTTCGATGTACTCGTTCAGGCTGATCCTCTTCAACTCGTCCCTTAGCTCCCTATTGGCTCCGACAAAGTTGGTCCCGTTGTCGCTGAAGAGAACGCGTGGACTGCCGCGGCGTGCGGCCATTCTCCTCAGCGCCATAATCATCGAGCTGGTGCTCAGCGAGTTGACTAGCTCCAGGTGTACTGCCCGCGTCGTTAAACAGGTGAACAGCGCTTCCCAGCGCTTTTCACGACGGCGGCCGACGGCCACCTGCATAGGACCGAAGTAGTCGACCCCGGTGCAGGTGAACGGCGGCTGGTGGTGTGCTAGTCGTTCCGCCGGCAGGTTCCCTTGCGGCGGGATCCCCGGCTTGGCTCGCTTCACGAGGCACCACTGGCATTGGCGCACAACTTTTCTTACTGCATCTCTGAGGGACACGATCCAAAACCTTTGCCGCAGCTCGTTGATTACCGTAGCGCTGTTTCCGTGGTGGAGCTTCCGATGGTAGTGATCTATGAGAAGAAAGGATAATCTGCTCTTACCATCCAGGATCGGCGGCTTCGGTTCTTCTGTGATCAGCTTCGTGGTTCTCACATTCAGGCGTAGAATGTCATTTTGGTCGAGCTCTACATCGATCTTCCTCAGGCGGCTGGAATTTTCAATGGGCTTCTTTTTCTTCATGCGTTCTATTTCGCTCGCGAAGGCCTCTCGTTGACTCTGCCGGACGAGCGCTCGCTGAGCTCTCCGCAGGTGTCCTTCGTCGATGGGTAGCAGTGCTGCTGGCTCTCTCTTCGCGCGTTCTCTTGAGATTTTGCGTCGGCATAAATCTATAAACATAAATATCCTTGCAGTGGCGCGAAGTAATCTTGTCCAGCTACTGAACTTACATGGATCTGGCAAGCTCGGTGGCGTGACTATCATCGTGGAGCAGCACGCTTCCTTCTTCATTTCGTCACAAGGCTCTTCGCTGTTCTTCAATGTCTTGACTGGCCATTCCGCTTCCGGCTGGTACAGGAACGCTGGCCCGAGGAACCATCTCGATGTACTGCAGAAATCTGCTGGTCCTTTTCTTGTGGCGTCGTCAGCGGGGTTATCTTTAGTCGGCACCCACCTCCATTCGCTCGGCTTGGAGAGCTCTTCGATTCCAGCCAGTCGATGCGCCACGAATGTCTTGAAGCGCCGTGGGTCCGCCTTCAGCCACTGTAAAACTGTCGTGGAGTCCGACCAATAAGTTTTAGAGGTTACCTTGAGATCAGTTTCCCTGCATACGTTGTCGGCTAGTCGGGCTCCCAGTAGCGCGGCCTGGACCTCCATTCGTGGTATTGATGTGATTTTGACTGGCGCCACTCTTGCTTTTCCAGCCACAAGAGCGATACGGGTTCCATCGGCGGTTGCTGTTCTCCAGTAGACGGCGGCCGCGTATGCCGTTTCGCTGGCATCCACGAACGTGTGGAGCTCGCCGGTCGTCGTCCCTCCAGGCGCCAAACACCTTGGCACCTTCAGCTCCCGCAGCGACTGGACCTTTTCCAAGTATTCACGCCAGGTGGTGTTGTGCTGGTCGCTGACCTCTTCGTCCCACTGCACGCCTGCTCGCCACAGCTCCTGCACCAACTTTTTGCCCTGTAATAGTATCGGCGCGATGAGTCCCATAGGATCAAACGTAGACATCACCGCGGCGGTTACTTCTCTCTTGGTGGGGAAGCGGCTGCCTTCCGTTACTTCCGGCGGCGTAGTCCTCAGTCCAACGTTGTAGGCCAAGGAGTCTTCATGTACCAGCCAGCGCATACCCAGCGTCTTCTCCTCGCCGAGCATCTTTTCCTTTAGTTCGGCGTTGTCGAGCTTGGCTAGCGTTTCGCTCCGGTTGCTAGCCCACTGTCGCAGCTCGAATCCCGCCGCTCGGTGCACAATTGACACGTGTTCTGCGACTTCTGCTGCTTCCTCGACACTGTTGAAACTCTGTAAATAATCATCCATGTAGTGGTGTCGTAGGATTGCCCGTGCTGCCTTAGGGAATGTCTCCGCGTGTTCCTCTGCATTTTTGTTCTTGACGAAGATCGCTGTGGATGGCGATGATGCAGCACCAAATATCACTGACTTCATCCTGTATTCTTTCGGTTGTGCTGCCTTTTCGTCGCGCCACAGGAACCGTAGACTATCTCGATCTTCTTCACGTATCCTTATCTGCAAGAACATTTCCTTTATATCTGCTACTACTGCTACGGGGCCTTCGCGAAATCTTAACAATACTCCGAAGAGGGATTGGAGTAGGTCAGGTCCCGGCAGCAGCGCGTCGTTGAGGCTCTTCCCTTGGAACTTGGCTGCGGCGTCAAACACGAGTCGCATCTTCTTTTTCACGGGGTGTACTACAGCGAAGTGTGGCAGGTAGAACGTTCTGTTCGGAGTGGAGGTGACTGGAGCTTCTTCTGCGTAGCCGCTGTCCAGCAAATTCTTGATCTGCTTCCTGTATTCTGTCTTGAGCGTTGCGTCCTTACTAAGTTTCTTCTCGATGCCCACCAGTCTGTTGTAGGCCTGTTTATAATTGAACGGCAACGACTCACCTTCTGTCTTCCACAGGAGCCCGGACTCGAAGCGCCCCTCCGGTAGTCGCTTCGTAGTTTTCTCCAGCACCTCCAAGGCTCTTCCATCGGCATCGTTGCTCGGACGTTTCGGCTGGATCCCGATTGCTTCTAGGTCGAAGTGCTGTTTCATCATTTCGTCCATTCTTTCATCTTCCTCGAGCCGGCAGTGGTACATGAGGTTGACTTCTTCAGTTGCCGCTGTGGCTCCTCCGTGTAACACCCATCCTAGGCTAGTGAGGGAAACAACGGGTTTATCACTGTTACCTTTCAGCACTTTTCTTGTAATAATCAGGTTCCAGTTGTCTTGCCCGATGAGAAGAGCCGGTCGTTCGCTGCTGTAGTACAGCTCTCTCTTGATGTTCTTCAAATGATCGCAGCTCTCTAGTGTGTCCGTGTCGATGTGCTGCGCTGATAACTTCAATTCTTCCACCGTGCGAGCGCCATGCAGAATGTGCTTATTCTTTCTATGAGCCCCCTTCAGCTGCAAGTCCAACCTCTGTGAATCACAATTAGTGATCTTACCTCCAACCGTTTGTAGAACCAGCTTCTCCATTTTTCCTGTAGCGCCGATTTCTTCCGCTACTCTGGCTTCTACGAGAGTCACCGTTGAGCCCTCGTCCAGGAGGGCGAGGACTCGCTTCATTCCTTTGGGCCCGTACACGTCGACTGGCACCATCTTCAGGTAGGCTCTCGTTCCAAACGGTTGCGGCGTACACATTCGTTACTAGGTTCTTCGGACTTGCGGGCTCTGCACTCTCTTTCTGCTGCGACGGGGCTGCTGGCTTCTCTCGGTGCAGCAGCACATGGTGTGGTCGCTTGCACTTCGGACACGAGCGCGCTCTGCAAACAAATCCTGTGTGCTTACCTCTTAAACACTTGAAGCACAACTTCTTATCCTTAGCCACCTCCCAGCGCGCGTCGACTGTCGCTTTCTTGAACTTGTCGCATTCTTTCGTGTAGTGCTCCCCGTCGCACATGCGGCAGCTCGGCACGGTGGTGTTGGCAGCTATCTCTTCATCTTCATCTTGGTGGGCGCTGACGATCTGCCTTCCCTTCTTCTGGGACTTCTCTGGATGCGTTGCGGATCCGCAGATGTCAGCTTCTCTGCCCAGGAACCTCTCCAGCTTCGTCAGGATCGGCTCCTCCTCGGAGATGGTCGCACTGAAGTCGAACCACCTGTAGCGCATTAAAGTGGAAAACTTGTCAATTATACTCTTACCAACTTCTGGAGAGTGCAGCAGGAACGGCTTCTTCAGCGCCTGTATGGTGGCCACTGCATTGCTGAGGCGGCTGGCGAAGATCACCATATCTCTCGGGTTGTCGCCGAGTTTTGGTAGTGCTTTCAGCTTCTGCAGCTCCATGTCGATGATGTCGTCGGGGCGGCCGAATCTCCTC
>CAWVOY010000084.1:0-16583 GCA_963931895.1 Eupithecia pulchellata | reverse complement strand
TTTCCTTTTGTAACTTTGAAAGATGCGATGATACCTACCTACTACCAAAACCTGTCGTTACTAACTCGCTTTATAATATATCTTTTTATTCGGCTTGCCCACGCATTTGCTGATAATTTGAAACTGCAGTTTGACCGTTTTCTTGAATTCTGTAATTTAAAGCAACATAATGTTATATTGAATTGTGATAGCCGCATGTTGGATCTTGTTCTTTCCACTAAACTTGTGAGTGGTCGTGAGTCTGTCTGTGCGTGGTGATGTAGTCCCCTTGGTGAAGCCCGATAGGTACCACCCTCCCCTTGAGATTAAACTATCTTTATCTCGTAACAATGGCACTTCTCATGTTTGTCCTCCGCCACTGATGAACAGTACGGAACGTAGGTACCTACTACCAACGACTGGAACTTTAGGAAGGACGATTTCAATGGCCTCTACTCGAGCATATTTTCCATAGATTGGAGTGACGTGCTGGCCGAAACAGATATCAATTTAGGGACTGATCTGTTCTATCACAAACATCTGGCGTAGTGCATGAGCATGTACCAATCCGAAAACTATCTACCTCTGAACAAAATCGTAAATATCTTCCCTGGTTTACGTCTGAAATTATTTATAAGCTAAAAATCAAATATTTCCATCTTCGTAAATAAAAAGAGCTGGGACTTGAATTTAACTATGAGGTATAATAAGTAGTAGGTACTATCGTTGGCATATTAAAATTCTTATTGATAACGCGTATTATAATTACCCCAACCGACAGAATTGGAACCCGATTTATTGAAGGACGAAATAAGAGCAGCAATAAAACACCTTAAACCCAACAAAGCTGTAGGCGTAGATGAGATACCTATTGAGATCATTAAAGCAATGGGAGAACCTGGGAGTGGATATAATGCACACTATATGTAATAGAATTTGGACAACCGGCAATTGGCCGAAGGATTGGTCTTGTTCCCTTTTCATACCTCTCCATAAAAAGGGCTCCACCAAGTGCAGTAATTACCGGTTGATATCTCTTATATGCCACGCAAGTAAAGTGCTATTACATATAATCAACAAGCGACTACAGTTTTATTTATCTCCTGAAATAGCACCAGAACAGGCTGGCTTTGTTAGAGGCAGAGGAACGAGAGAGCAAATTCTTATACTACGCCAGGTTATAGAGAAATCACGAGAATTTAACAACCCCTTGTTTATAAGCTTTGTAGTCTTTCGCAAAGCTTTTGATACAGTGCAATGGCAAAAACTCTGGGGAATTCTAGCAGTAATGGGCGAACGAGAACACCTCACGTACCTCATTAGAAGGCTCTATGAAGATGGCACAGCTGCAGTGCGCGTGGACGGAGTAAACTCAAGCCCATTCAAGCCTGAAGCTGGTGTAAGACAAGGCTGCATCCTCTCACCGCTGTTGTTTAATATATACACCGAGCACATAATGCGGATCGTTTTGGACGACTGTGATAAAGGTGTTTCGGTTGGAGGTCGGACAATTTCTAACCTTAGATACGCTGACGACGCTCTCCTAACGTCTAAAGAATACATGGAACACCTTTTGCGCCACCTGGAATCTACCAGCCTGAGCTTCGGACTTGCTATCAATCGAGAGAAGACCAAAATGATGATAGTGAACCGTGCTGAGAATAACGAATCTGAAGTCCAAAGCATAGCTAACTGTGAAGTGGTTCAGAGCTACATTTACTTGGGATCCAACATTACCAACAGCGGAGGCTGCGAAGGAAATTGGGAGACGTTGCGCTATCACACGATCTGCTGCTAAAAGGCTCAACAAGGTTTGGAGGGACCGGCGGATAACAAAAACCACCAAGGTTCTATATATTGTTGTTTTTATGTATTCTGTCTTTTTAAGTCTAGTAGGTAGTTAGTGTTTGACCGAAGCTAACTGCTGTATTTTTACAAATAGGTAAATAGACTTTCTGCTTTATGTAGTCTACGCGATGCGCTCTGTGGTACAGGCTATATAAGGGCTAAATAGTACCTACTGCGGTTGCACTTCAGTATAACTATATGACAGGTTTTTATAATCAGATGGTAAGCTAGTATTATAAATGCGTATTGCCTGATGATAAAAAACATAACGATTAACAAGTTCTAGTCTAAATTGTGGTACAAAGAGCCAGTTTTTATATCTTGTTCGTCTCATCAAATCTGCGTGAGTTTTGAATTAGTGAGGATTTTGTTTCACAAACAGGCAAATAAGTATCTCTTTTGTAGGTACATACAGGGCAAAGGAAGTATATTATACCTATGTCTTGAATAGCGGTTACAGCTATCCGTACTCCATACGCCACAGATGGCCTCCTGCACGCACTTTTTTTGGATAATAAATGCCTTTATTTGAATCGCATCATCTAAAACCCTCCTCATTTGCTCAATATTTTGGGTATTTACTTACCTCAACGCTCTCGTGGTTGACCTCTTCCACAGCGTAATCAGGTTGGGATGTTATCAGTCGTCGTTGGGATTGGGATGTGTCGTCGTTGGGATGTTATTTGTGGCGACGTGGCTGCTCCACCACTGGAGCATCGAGCGCCGGCCGCCCTCCGTCCGCGCTGCTCCACACATCGCTGGTCTCCGGCGGCGTCGGGACCCTCCTCGTCCTCGGACGAGGACGTGCAGCCGGCTGAGGCGGCCCGCGGTGGTGCTACTTGGAAAGCTGTTTGTGCCTTTCCATGTGCATTTTTTAAATTTATTTCCATGGCTAGTTATGTAGGTACCTACTTTATTTTTCATAAAAACTTAAATTTAAAAAAAGCGCTCTACGCATCTGACGATCTCGAATCGCCTCTGAACTACAGTGTCCACCCTGTCATCGGCTCCCTACGAAACGCCACCATCCAAATCACAGACAGTTTTCATTTATTTAAGGAAGTGTTTTTTTCTATCTTCGGCACAAAATCATATACCTACTTAGGTATCACTTTAGGAAACTAAAATATTAAACCTAAAATACTTAACACCGGTCAGGCCCGGATTAAGGGATCCAGGACCCCTAGGCACTTGGTATTTGAGGGCCCCCCTACCCGACAAAATTTCTTTATGCACCAAGCGCCCCCACGTCCCCCGAGCCGATCAAGTAGCACAACATTAACAAAATAACTCCTACTACAGAAAGAATGGCGAGCGAAGCGAACCGCCAAATTTTTGATTTATTTTCGGCAGGCTGATGACCAAAAGTAAAGTAATTTTTTTTAGCGACTTTTCGGATGTTCTTTAAACTAGAATCAAGAGTGACAAAAGATTATGATAAGCGAACCCTGAAACTTTTAGAGCCTTTGCGGTGGTAATTTTGGAGTTTGGTGAAGTAAGCAAGGTAAAAAGACAAAACATGTTTTTTTTATTACTTTTTCGGATGGTCTCGTGGTAGTATAGGTAATAAAAATTAAAACAGTGAGCGGAATGAGCGCCGATATTTTGTTGTGTTTGCGGCCGCTGAAAATGGTTGAGAAATTGTGACATTTTCGCAAGGTTGTTAAAAAGCTTAGAATAATTGAGAATGAACGGCGAGCGGAGCGAGCCGCGAAATTTTTTGTGACATTTTCGGTCGTTACCAAATAGTTTAGAAAAGTATGTTATAAAATAAAGACATAACAGTAAACGGAGGGAGCAATTCAATTATGGAAAAACAAGAAACTAGGTCTATTGATTTACAAAATTAAAAGTAATGTCGTGATCTGCCTGCCTAGCTGGAATCGGCCGTAAATGAATGCGATGCGTGCACCCAGCGCATTTACATAAAATGTTGAGACGAATTTTGACGAAAAAAAGTTTTGAGTTAAGAGAGAATAATTTAAAGAAATATTTAAGTGCGACGTGCTTACATACGATACAATGTATGTAGATACACAATAGGAATCGCATGGCACGGAGCGCCAAACTGAACACATAGTACCTACGTCGTTTCTTGCCTACCTTTTATTATTTTGAAAAATAAATGGTAATTTTTCGGGTAAGCCTGACTTTAGGGGTATGAATGTTCCGCCATGAGGGCCCCTAGGCTTGCCGGGCCCATAGGCCCGGGCCTTGTGGGCCTAGGGGCTAATCCGGGCCTGACACCGGTATGGAGATAATTAGCACAGTATACACAATAGACAGTCAGTAGCGGTTGTCGCGTCGAGACGAGAGGTCATGCGTAATTTAGTTTTTAGAAAAATGCTCGATCATATTGCGTTGTATACCTACAGCTGTGTGAACTCTGTTTCATCAAAACCGGAACTTTCGTATTTTAAACTTTCTGTTAATTACTACGCATTTTCGTATTGAAACACGGTACGGTTTGTGGTTTGCAGCCGCTCATGAGCGTTGCCCACGCGCCACCTGCGCTGCAGTGTCTGCGCGCGCCGTAAAGTTACAACCCTATTGCTATAATGGAGCAGCGTAGCTGGTAGGTATTTATTTCATCAACAAGGTTAGTTTCGATACTGTCCGTATGTGTACCTACTTTAATTAGCATGCGGGTATTTGGAGTGCTGCCCCGTTCAACCCACAAATTTTCTACCCAATAGGTATTTTGCTCCGTTCTACCCAAAACCAAAAATTTTAGTGCCCCTCTCTACCCAAACGTACTTATTCCAAATTTATATTGTTTAAATTCAGATAAATGACACAGTGAAACAACGAAGTAAACTGGTCACCAGTTTACTGAGTCTATTTTTAATAATAAAATCAGTCTTGTTCACATAATATTCAGTCAAATATTTGTTTACGTTATTAGTTATAATAACACATATCAGGCTATAATGAAAAAACGTTGTCTAATAAACAGATTATAAAAAATAACACAACAGTGGTTACATTCAGGTTTGATAGGTAAATATAAAGTTTAGCATTTCTACTATATCTAGGTAGGTATAGCGGGTAATACAAACAAGTCATTCAAAATCAGATTTTTAGACCAAATATTATACTTAATATAAATAGATACATAGTACAAGTACACATTTTTTATTCATTGAAGTTGTTAATTAAAACCAACCAGTCATACTAAATCATATTATTTTACATACTAAAAATTTTCACAAATTTAAAACTTAAGGCGCTACCCAAAGAGAGAAGTCGTAAAACGTCCACTTTTTCGTCGCTCAGTTAGGCTTACTGCGACATATTACAAGCCCAAAAAAAATACAGTGTATAGTCAAGTGTATGGACAAAAGACTTATACAAAAATATTTCATAAAAATCATCTAGGAACTTTAAAAACAAATCGCAAGAAAGAACACGAAAATACTTTTTCGTCTCGAATTGCTCAATATTTTGAGGGTTATTCCCGCTCGTCCCCTCGCTTCGTCCCCTGAGGGGACGAACGGGAAGGAAACTTCCCGCTGGCCCCGATGGGGACGAACGGGAAGTTTACTTCCCGTTGGTCCCCTCAGGGGATATTATGCGGATATTTTTGAATAAAATCAGAACATATTTAGTACTCAACTTGAAACATAAAACATAAATATTAATTACTAGGTATAATATTACATTAACTTTTAAAAGAATATCTTTAAGTTATCTTAAGGAATTTTAATTTTAATATTGAACAATTTAAATCAAGTTGTTATTGTTTTTATTTTACAATAATAGTATAAGATAATCAACATATAAAAATACCGAAATGGTTAACACACTAGATGCACAGTACACATATGACCAGTATCGAAACTAAGCCTAGTTGATGAAATAAATACCTACGCTCTATTATAGCAATAGGGTTGTAACTTTACGGGGCGGCGGCGCGCGCAAACACTGCAGCGCAGGTGGCGCGTGGGCAACGCTCATGAGCGGCTGCAAACCGTACCGTGTTTCAATATACGAAAATGCGTGTGATTCCTACCTAGTAATTAAAAAACATTTCTTAATATGTTTATTCTTAATTATTACAAATGATTCAAATAAAAGTACTTGCGTCTACTACGACACGTCGAAATTCTTTATTACCTATAGGAATTTTTGTATAAAATATTCTCATTCTACCTATCGACTTTAAACAACCTTTAAACCGCCTTCATTCTGGATTTTCAAATAAATTCAAGAATTCATTATGATCAATTACACGGACTCATTATTCGATAACAAAAATAATGATAGTACATTTTTGTTACTAATGCAGGAAGTTTAAAATACGAAAGCTCCGGTTTCGATGAAACTGAGTTCACACAGCTGTATACAACGCAAAATAATCGAGCATTTTTCAAAAAACTAAATTACGCATGGCCGCTCATCGCGACGCGACAATCGCTACTGACAGCACTGCGAAAACCCCTTAGAGCTCTCGTAGATGCGCATGCTTGTGTGAGTGAGCCGTTTCGAGCGTTTGTAGGTAGTTTCCACACTGTCTATATGTACACTGTGCTAGATGTGACTATAAAACAAAAAGCTTTATATAATACGAGGTATTTCTATGTTTGTTTGTATGCTGTCTATGTTTGTGAACTTTCTTATCTATCTGATATACAACTGGTATCAGTATGGGCATAGATGTAGAGTAAATAATAGATAGATAGATAGATTAGGTAGTCTCCCGCTCCGCCATAGCTGAACTCTACGAAGATAAATACCTACCTACCTGCAGTGGTAGTAGGTATGTATAGGTTACCCGGATAAGGAAATAAAAAAGGAAAAAAAAATAAAAAAAATAGGATAATTAAAATAGGAATTTTTAATTTTCTCCCCCTCACAACTGATCACCATTGGGGTCTGAAACCTCCCCCTTCGGCTTAGTACACATATTTTGTTACACCTTGTATAAGCTTTTTGTTTTTACTTAGTAATATTCACTTCTAGTGTGTAAACCATTTTGGTACCAATTCTAAAAGGGGGACGAACGGGAAGTTTACTTCCCACTCGTCCCCACGTATATGAATGTGGGGACGAGCGGGAAGTAAACTTCCCGCTGGTCCCCTCAGGGGACGAAGCGAGGGGACGAGCGGGAATAACCCTATTTTGAGTGATAACATTTTATAATTTTGTTACTGTAAGAAAGGTAATTTTATCATCTAGAGAAATATGTATAAAGATTTTTAAATTAAATTAAAACCGATAAATAATTTTCACATTGTCGAACAAGAGATTCAACTAAAATCAAACGCAACGCCATTTTCAACTTTATTTGTCTTGCGCAAAGAACTACTGTCACGCGTTTGGCACTGGCAGTATCACGCCAGTCAGCCGCGAGCTGTTACAGAGATAGGTCACGTTTCTTTGTTTATTTTTGACATTTGTGTCCTGCGTGTGTGGTAATATATAAATTTCCAGTATAAGTTGACCTCTGATTGTACAGAAAGCCTAAACAACGAGAGATCATCTCACACTGGAATATTATGAAGCTTTGTATGTGTGTAGTAAATAATATACTGGGTTATAGCGGAGATCGGATAAATAATACAAAGATCACTCAATCCTGGAATCGCTACATTTTTCCGATACAAAAATACCGAATGGTGTTCAGATCCTCGCTCCTCAATACGTCGAGTGTGAAAACACCGCGCTAGTTTACGCCGCGCGAGAGTTAAGCGAGCGACTTTGACTAGGTATATAAGTCAAAACATCATCCGATTATAATCGAATGCTAATATTGACCTAAAGGGTTTTGATCTTTTCCGGTTTGAGTTTTTCCGATTATAATCGGATGCTAATATTGACCTAATCTTTAGGTTTTGACTTATATACCTAAGTACCTAGGTATTTTTGTATCGGAAAAATGTAGCGATTCCAGGATTGAGTGATCTTTGTTGAGAATCACGGAATCATTTTTCTAGATTATGTATTAGATATAATCCCGTAATCCCGGGATTTTATTTTCAAATAAAATATTTTCAGCAGTCGCTTCCATACCTTCCTAACGAAAAATTACCTCTTGTCACAGATAACATAATACTAATTAATACCTCTGACTACCTATCAGAGTTAATTTTTAATTTCTTTCTGCAAATGTCAATGAAGAAAACATGCCCTGCAGACAGCTAACTTTTGATGAAATGTAAAATAATTATTACTAGGTACCTAATTTTCAATTACTACTTCAATCATAATCTGGGAGTTCCGCAGGATATGGCTACCATTTCTTCATAGGTTTGAAAAATTCGTCTGCTCAACAACAACAACAACAACGTTGCCTTTAGTTTGATTGGATCATACTTATGTATGATTGTATATTTAATAGTACTGCCGCATTTACAAAAGTTATAAAAAAGTGATATTGGTTATTCTTGCTAGGAGATTCTCATCTCAGTAACAGCAGTAGCAGCTAACCCATTTTTTAACGAAGGCCTGAAATCAGCTTTCGTGTAACGATCTGTATTTCCTTGGTTTTATTTTGTTGTTCATATATTTGAATTGTTTATTGATTTGTATTTCATATAGACCAGAAAACCCAATCAATATATGAAACAATAAAAAAACACAAAATAATAAACATTTAATACTAGCAGTCCGCCCTGCTACGCACATAAAATAAATAATAATAATAAATAAATAAATATGAAATAAATATTGCTGGACAATCCACAAAAAAAAAACGGGTTTTTGTCCACCGATCCCGGGATCAGATTTAATTGGCCACTGATACCGCCAAGGTTTATCCACCGATACCGGGATCGGATTCCAATGAAAAACGATTAAATATTTTTATTCACTGATCCCGGGATCCGTACAAAAAATTACTTAAAATAGTTTTGGAAACGGATCCCGCTTGTAGTGTTTAGAAGTTTAAATTAAAACAAATGTATATTATTGCATTATGTTATATTGATCAACGGTAAATTATTTTAATAAAAATCTCATCACTTATTTTATATTATATTAAATGAAGTTTAACTAGAGTCCAATTCCATTAATAATAAATGTTTAAGTTTTAAATTAAAGAGAAAATAATTATTTATGCCAGCAATACAAAGTTATGATAAAAAAAATTCTCGTTTAGTAAGAGTAATAATTTCAGAAGTTTTACACACTAACACGTTGGGTATTACAGTTTTCATACGGATCCCTAACTTTTTGAGCAGCATTAGGGTTTTTGACATTGACTCGACACTCCATAACTGACACTGGCCGTAGGGAAGCAAGCAGCGGAGCCATAATAAAAAAAGAATTGAATACATAGCGCACGGTTTGATTATTGAATTTTTCATGCGGATCCCTACCTTTTTGATAATATTCTATAGCCTTAGTTTATCGGGGAACATCAAGGATTCCAATGGTGAAAGAATTTATCAAATTGGTCTAGTAGTTTCTGAGCCTATTCAATTCAAACAAACAATCAAATCTTTCCTCTTTATAATATTAGTATAGATTATAAATATTATGTAATTCAATTCAAAAGATTTTTAACTCTATGTAGTAATAAAACTTTTTAAACTTTCACGATTTGTTGACATATTAAAGAATATTTATCGGGTATTTATCGCGATAAATACAAAAGGATACAAAAGGTACGCGATAAATACCCGATAAATATTCTTTAATATATGTAGTAAGTCACAATCATCACTCAAATGCAAAATTTATTTTGAAATCCCGGTTTTTCATCCCGGGATTTCCCATTCGGTGAACAGAATACGGATGCCGCGCCAGAATAAGGCTACGCGCTGCTGTCAACGCGTAGGGGCGGAGCTACGTGCACCACTTCCCCTGCTTCACCTCCTGAAATATCTAAACATTGTCTCTAACAGGCAGCGCCATAAACAGAAAAATTGTCATTTAGAAAATTGCTTTCTTTACTTCTTGACTTTTGTTGAGAGCATTGTAGGTATAGTTTATGTTTGTTCCTTTAAACGTGGGTAGGTATGTTTGTGACTAAATTAAATCCCTTGGAGTGAAGGGTCTGAACAGTTTCTTTGTATAACTATGTAATTGGGATTTATGTTGGTTTTTTTGGCTTTGCTCACGCATTTGTCAATTTCTAATAAAACTTGAGTATCTTTTTTATTGACTAGGAACTACTGATGTACTGTCAAATTTTAAATCAAGGTAGGTACCTATTTGTTAGTAGGTATTTTAATATTGATTCAAATTATAATATTAATTCAAATTATATCATTTGAAAACAAGGAATTGTTTTTTTAGAAAGTCAACGATTATGTTTTGAGAATGGAACTAAATAATACCTATAACAACTGCACAGAATGCTGTCCCGCGTAGGTACCTACCCGAGATCATTACTTATTCGATTTTTAATCCCATTGTTAATCTAAAGGACTTATACACAATCAACTACTACCTAAACATAGGTTCTTTATATTAAAAGTGTAACTGGTCAACTAATCCACATTGAAGTTAGTTACACAGCGCATAGGTATATAAAGAGCGAAATTTTAATAAATGCATGGCCATCGTGAACGAAGTCGCGGGTACAGCTAGTTATTAAATAAATAATTAATAATAGTCATTGTTCATCGTTTGCCCGTCTCGTTTCTGTTTCTTTATTTCCAGTTACCGTATTTTTTTAAGATTGCGAACAACTTTGAAAGTATTTTGTTTCGATATTTATTGTTTTTATTTAGAGTTGTATGACTTCAGTCAGAGAATGAGTCACTGTAGGGATGTTTCCTCCAGGTAGCAGGTTGGATGTTGCTGATGCACTGTTGTCGTGCGTGTGTGTGTATGTGTGTGTGTGTGTGTGTGTGTGTGTGTGTGTGTGTGTGGCACAATCCGCGTCCTTAGCTTAGATTATAGAGGAATATAGATCTGGCATAAACATCTATACGAACTTGTTACGAACAGTTAGTTATAGAAGTGTGATGTATTTCGACAGCAGAGTTACTTACATATCGGCATCTCTTTTTGACTAATGAAGATAATCATGAGTAAAAAAGGACAACAGCAGTTTGATCATGACTGAAAATGGCAACATTGTTTTGGTGACGTCACAAAATACCTCACCCCTCACCCCCTGTGGCCGGTCGCCATGTTTAGTCGCAGTCAACAACAAGTACATCAGTTGTCATCCGGACTTGTTTTTATTCGAAAATGAAGGAAATTTAGAGTTAATAGGCGATAATTATGCTTTTTTATAGTGTGCAAACTTGGAGAATAATGTATTTTATAAGTGTATGTGCAGAGTGTTTGGCTGTCGCATGAAAATCAACAAAAAACATCAAAATATAACGTTGCATGGGAAAGGTACCGAATTCATTCAAAATTTCTTACATTTTCTATTATTTTCAAACATTTTGCTGTTTGTGGGAAAGTTTATAAAGATCCGCTTGCTTTTCTTTATTCATTCAATGTTTTACTATGAATATTATGTGATTTTAGGAGAAAATTATTCGTCATAGTAAATAGAGTTAGGGTTCGGTATTTTCAAAACATCGATTATCGATAACGAATTATTTCATCGACGCAGTACCAATAACACAAAAATAAAAGTAAATCCTTTACAGCAGCGTCAGAAACTTTGAACCAAGCTAACCAAGATTCAAAGGTGTGGTGCCAGGGACAGAATTTTTGGTTGGGGTGGAGTTTACGGGACGCAGGACTTAGAAAATTTTCGACGAATTTTTTTATGTATATATAACATGTATTTTTTTTGGCTACGTAAATAGGGTCACTATGGGTGCAACTTTGGTTCAGGTGATCCACCCCAAAGTTCAATGACCTCGGCGCTAGAGGTCAAAGTATGTCGTTCAGTTTCAAGGCGAAAGACTTAGAAAAATTTCGAAAGACGTTTTTAGGCATATTATAACAAATGTTTTTTATTTATTTAATTTTCTTGTGGCATCGTTAAGAGGGTCACTAGGGGTGCAACTTTGGTTCAGCGGTTTGACCCCAAAGTTCAATGACCTCGGTGCTAGAGGTCAAAGTGTGTCGTTAAATATGGATGCAGAAACAATATAAAAACTTTACAGAGCATTCCGGGAAGAGTTGATTAGATTCAATTTGAGTGGCGGATCCGACACAGAGTTCCCCGACTCCACGTGGTCTTGTGCGTGGAGCCCCTAGAGTGTAGGTATATAATAAGCCGGAGGCGCGAAGGGAGTGCAGCCTCCGCCAGCCGTAACAAGGGACAGGCACAGTGTGCCTGTCCCTTGTTACGCAATGGCGGAGAGGCTGCACTGCACTTCCCGCAGCGCAGGAGCTATCGCGATCGCGATGCAATAAAAAAAAACATGAAGAAATACCCCGACACATAGAATTCCAAAAATACAAAAAGGTCTAACTTTGTATTTGAAACTGATTTATTTAACTTACCTGTATACTCCAGCTTAAACTAACGTTTTTACAATAAAGGTCAGTGACCTTGTGTTCGAAAATGATTGATTTAACTTTCCGGCGTCGACTCCAGCAAAAACCAACGTTTTTACAAAAAAGGTCAGTTTTTGATGGAATGGGCTTGATAGGTCAGTGATTGTCTAAGACTCTTCCACACACGCCATCAAGGTACAAGCTGCAGAAACTGGCAGTCCACACGAAACTTACCTTGGGCCGAGCGCGGCAACCTAAATAATTGTCTTATATGAACATATTAGTATTAGTACTGAATATAGAGGATATTCATTGAATTGAGTGCCAGCCAAAGCTTGGGGAAGTTGTAGTGTTAATATTAACTGAATTGAGCTGTACTGTACGTAGTAAATAGCGTTTTTTTATTGAACTTGATGAAATCTATTGTAGTATCCCGTTTTTAGACGATAGGACGGAGGGTAATATAATGCTAATGACCCGTTACGGATCACCAAGGTATAGAAACTTAAATAAAACTGAACAGAGCTTAAAGATAGGTACTTATTCTTCTACTTACTAATATTCGAAAATTTAGAATTCAACTCCGTGCAACTCAATTACTTACTTATCGATATTCAATGTTAAAATACGCGCAACTCTACAGCAGGCCGCCATCTTTGTGCCAGACTAACTTTAGGTATGCACGTAGGTATTTCAGGTCTATATATTCGTTCGTCTGAGGTCCTTAGGTAGTAACCGAGGTAGGTACCTACTTAAATAAAAACGCGGATTGTGCCAGCAGGTACATATTGAGAGAATTATTGTAAAGAGAAAGATCAAATCAGTAGCACATCTCAAAAAAAATTTTGAATGGTGCTAAAAAATGAAAATTTTGAAATGTAATGGTGAAATAATTTTTCAAATCGGTCCAGTAGTTTCGGTGCCTGTGCCTATTAAATTCAAACAAACAAATAAACAATCAAATCTTTCCTCTTAATAATATTATATAGACTAGCTGTCCGCCCCGGCTTCGCACGGGTATTAAACAAAAATTTCAGAAATTATACACACGTATAACACGATGGGTTTCACAGTTTTCATACGGATCCCTTACTTTTTTTAACAGCATTGGGATTTTTGACATTGACTCGACACTCCATAACGTGCCATAACTGACACTGGCCGTAGAGAAAAAGCAAGCACCACCGTGCGCTATAATATTCAACCTCTTTTTCTATTATGACGCGCCATAATAGAATAAGAGGTTGTATATACAGCGCACGGTTCAATTATTGAATTTTTCATGCGGATCCCTAACTTTTTTGAAAGTATTATATAGCCTATGTTCATCACGGAAAATTTCGGATTCTAATGGTGAAATATTTTTTTAAATTGATCCCGTAGTTTCGGAGCCTATTCAATTCAAACAAACAAACAATCAAATCTTTCCTCTTTATAATATTACTAGCGGTCCGCCCCGGCTTCGCACGGGTATTAAGCAAAAATTTCAGAAATTATACACACTAAAACGATGGGTTTCACAGTTTTCATACGGATCTTTACTTTTTTTAACAGCATTGGGGTTTTTGACATTGACTCGACATTCCAAAACTGACACTGGCCGTAGAGAAAAAGGAAGCACCGTGCGCTATACAACCTCTTTTTCTATTCTGACGCGCCATAATAGAAAAAGAGGTTGAATATACAGCCCACGGTTCAATTATTGAATTTTTCATGCGGATCCCTAACTTTTTTGAAAATATTATATAGCCTATGTTCATCACGGAAAATTAAGGATTCTAATGGTGAAAGAATTTTTTTACTCGGTCCAGTAGTTTCGGAGCCTATTCAATTCAAACAAACAAACAAACAAACAAACAAACAAACAAACAAACAAACATACAAACAAACAAACAATCAAATCTTTCCTCTTTATAATATTAGTATAGATTATAGAAGTATGGATATAGAAAACAACTTTGACGTCAAAAATGGCGGCTTCAATAGTGAAGTGCCATCTTGATCGACTTTTGTGAATCATCGATAAAAGAAAGATGTTGGTGGATAAAATAGATAAGTCATAATGTTTATATTTTCGAGTAATTAATTGATTCATCATCATCATCCGCCTGCCAGTCCATTACTGGACATAGGCTATGGATCAAAACTACGTACCTACATTACCTACGAGTACTACCTGTCAAATTTCATTTCGATAGTGAGCGCCACAGCGCCCTGTCTTCAGTTTGACGCACCCAGCATGTCTGCAATCTTTCGCAAGTCGTCATCCTATCCGGCCGGAGGGTATCCTACACTACGTTTACCGAGTTTTTGTCTCAAGGCACAATTTTACTTTACCCCAGCGATTGACATGATAAGTATATGGCCGGCCGGCCCACTTCCACTTCAGCTTGCTAATTCTTAAAGCTATGTCGACCATGGCCGTAGGGAGGGGGGGGGTTTTGGGGGTTCAAACCCCCCCCGAAATGTTCAGGCACCGTTAAAAATCAAACTTGAATAGGTAAAATTTTCTCGGATCGTGCGTACTCGTACGTGGAAAGTGCGGCTTACTTTAAATTAATAGCTATTCTCTCTTAAAATCACAAAAAAAAATTCGTCTCATTTCGTCTCCGATTAACAACAGCGCGCTCTGAGTCGTCGGTGGCGGACGGGGCGCGCTCGCGCACCATGCCATGCGATTCCTATTGTGTATCTACATACATTGTACTTTATGTAAGCACTTAAATATTTCTTTAAATTATTATCTTTTGAAAACTCAAATTTTTTTTCGACAAAATTCGTCTCTAGGTACATTCTAAATGAGCTGGGTGCACGCATCGCATTTACGGCCGATTCCAGCTAGGCAGGCAGATCACGACATTACTTTTAATTTTATAAATCAATAGACCTATTTTGTTGTCGTTCCGTAATTGAATTGCTTTCTCCGTTTACTGTCATGTATTAATTTATAACATACTTTTCTAAACTATTTAATAACGGCCGAAAAGGTAAAAAAAAAAATTTCGCGGCTCGCTCCGCTCGCCGTTAATTCGGAATTATTCTAAGCTTTTTAACAATCTTGCGAAAATGCCACAATTTCTCAAAAATTTTCAGCGGCCGCAAACACAACAAAATATCGGCGGTCACTCCACTCACTGTTATAATTTTGGCTCTAAAAGTTTCAGGGTTCGCTAACCATAATCTTTTGTCACTCTTGATTCTATTTTATAGATCATCCGAAAGGTCGGACAAAAAATTGCGGCTCGCTTCGCTCGCCGTTCATTCTGTAGCCTTTTGGTCATTTTTATCAGCCTGCCGAAAATATGTAAAAAATTTGGCGGCTCGCTTCGCTCGCCAATCATTCTATAGCCATTTAGTCATTTTTATCAGCCTGCCGAAAATATGTAAAAAAATTGGCGGCTGGCTTCGCTCGCCATTCTCTCATAATAATGTGAATTGTTATACCTACCCCTTAACTAATACTGCTAACTTTTTTGTCACCCGAAAATGACACTCGAAGTTATTTATTTTTTGTATTTCTCACATTTTTTTCTTTGTTGCTGGCATACCAATCTCTAATCTCCAAATGACCACCGCAGTTTTTAAAATATTTGGGGCTAGCTGTCACATTTATTGTCACACTTTTGCCTACTTTTTTACAAATCATCGGAAAAATCTGAAAAAATTCGCAGCTCGCTCCGCTCGCCGTTACCCATGGTTATTATTTTAATATCGATTTTTTTTGGAAAGTGCTTGGTTGAAAACCAATCCGGGTACTAGCATAAGTACATAATATAAAGATGTTGCATGTTGTCTCGGGCGGGTCTAAGGCTCGACCCCCCCCGAATAGTATTTCTGGCTACGGCCCTGATGTCGACGACTTTGTTTCTATAGATCAGATCTACGACACTACTCGAAAAACAAAACAGCTTGAAACCAAAGATTATCGTAAACTTTTGACTTCAAAACATGGCCGACTGACCCCGTTACAGATTATGAAGTCTTCATACTAACTATGTACATTTTAACGTTATGTCGCTTCCCTTTACTTTAACCGAAGGGGTGCTCTTACTTCTTTGTTGCAAACCAACGCCCAGCGTGACGTGACGTGACGTGACGTGATGTGACGTGACGTGACGTGACGTGTAGTTCAGAGCAGAGGGCGCCTGCACGTCACGCGCGCGCTCCCCGGGATAGATTCAGACTCGATGAGCAGGCACCTCGGCGGTGTACCGTTAGGTACCTACAGCAAAACAAATAAAATGTATCAAAACGCGAATTCATGGATGGTGATTGACGAGACGACGCGTTGGTTATGGTTGTACTTGTACCCAAGTACATAGTACATAGTAGGTACCTAGGTGTGTGATAAGATAAACAAACATTATCTCTAGGCGGAGCGGAGCGGAGGTCAGGCA
>CAWVOY010000083.1:0-17617 GCA_963931895.1 Eupithecia pulchellata | reverse complement strand
AATTGAATCTTTACGGCGCGATCAATCAAAGTCAGGAATTGGATAAGCCGTCGGATTAATGAGGAATTAATTGAGCACGTTAAGCGAAACAATTCTTTATTAAGAGTGATTAAGGTGGGTATCAGGTGGTCGAAGTGGGCCGGATTACGGGGATAGATTGTTTGGTCGCCGAGAACTCGACCACTGGTCTACGGACCAGAACTACTTTTACATATGGATATTCTTTCGTTAAGGGATCTATTTGATCGAAATTAGAAGCATTGAAGAGCCTTGTATTTTTGTTTGGGTGGTTTTGAGAGACAACCGCGACTCCGTCCGTATACGCATTATACCTCTAGGCATAACAGATGTGCAAATAGGATAGATAGGATAGTGCAAAGGGACGATGAGCTGCGAAATAATGCAGTCGGATGCGAGCTGATAAAATAATACCCTGTGACGTTCATTGGGAAGGCCTATGTCCAGCTGTGAACAAGCATGCAGGATTTATTATCTTTGTCGCTTTAGGACAGCTAACAAAATATTATAAACTAGCAGCCCGCCCCGGCTTCGCACGGGTATTTTAAAGAATTTTAAGTTCTTACACACACACACACACGTTAGATAAGGTACTTTATTATTGAAGTTTTCAGGATCACTTACTTTAAAAATATTCTATAGCCTATGATATCATCCTAATGAAGATTTTTTTCCAAAAAGGTCTAGTAGTTTCCGAACCTATTCAATTCAAACCACAAACAAACAATAAAATCTTTACTTTTTAAAATTGTACCTTTACCTCCTTTACTTATATAAAGACTTTTCTCTCGCACCGCTATATCGCCTACATGGCATGGTTCCAATCTTGAAGTTTTTATATTTTTTGACATTGAGTTTCCTCTCGCACCCTCTCGCACCCCAGTAACGAATTGTGATGTCTATGACAATCCATAACTGACACTGGCGGAGTCGTCGTAGCAAAAGCGGTGCCATAAAAAAAGAAGTTGAAGTTGAGTCACAGCAAAAGCGAGCAGCGCAAAAAAAGAAAAAACAAAGAAGTTGATGTATAGCGCTATGGTTTTATTATTGAAGTTTTTATACAGATCTCTAACTTTTTTGAAAATATTTTATAGCCTATGTTCATCCCGGAAATTTTAGGATTCTTATGGTGGAAGAATTTTTCAAATTGGTTTAGTAGTTTCGGAGCCTATTCAATTCAAACAAACAAACAAACAAACAAACAAACATACAAACAATCAAATCTTTCCTCTTTATAATATTATATTAGTATAGATATAGATAATACGCTCTGAAAAATATAAACCAATCCTTGGTCGGCTACTAAATTATTTTTGGTCAGTCAATAAATAACTGTTTTATCAGCCAAATGAATGTTTTCATCAGCAAAATTATATTTTTAGTTCCTAGTCTAGGCAGTAACGTGGGAGGGATAGTAAAATAAATTTACGAATTCGCGTTTTATGGTACTTACGTTAGATTTATGAAAAATATTACTACGTACTACGGAATAAGGTTAGTAAAATACTACCTCATCATTATCGGCCGCGGTGCACTTATAAAACTGAGGCCTCACGTTGAAAAAGTCTGATTTTCAGATTATGTCACTGAGTTCAATAATTAAGGTCCAAATCCATTTTGATTTGCTAAATATCAATTTGTATGAATTCTACCTCTACATCAGGATTTTCCGCTGCTTTACTTATATATTAGGTATAATTGATACAGAAATATTTTACTAATTATTACACTTATTCTACTGACAAATCGATATATTGAACAAAATCACTTTAATTTGCCGATTAAATGATAACAAGATAAGATCGATAAGATAAACTTTATTTGTAGTTTAAACCAAAACTATGACATTCTGAAGCACTTAAAAACCGACACCATAAAAATGATATAAAATAACCATACAATGCACTTATTAAGGGCTTATTCCCAGAGGTCCATGATTCTATTGTTTCATATTTCGCAAGTAACTCGATGTTAAAGGGATGTAGTTCAGTGGCGGTGACCTGTTGTCCACATGCGCCGGGGTGGTCCGATGCGGCCGTGCGCGGCGAGGTCCGGGAAACATTGATGGAGGATACACGACGGGCGATGGAAATCTCCAGAATCTTAAGCTGAACTCGACGATTCGAACGAGAGAAAATACTTGGATTTACTGTCGCGTCTAAAGCTGCTTTAATTCGATAATATTCCTCAAAAGAGAGCCGGATGGTTGGTTCTCAATTTATTAATGGAAAACCAATTTCCTGTCTTCATAAGACGCTCTAAGTAGGTACCTACTGGTAGACATTTAAAGATGTACCTGTGGCTTTGCACGCGATATTCTTCGTTTTAAGTCGCTTTTTCTATTCGTGAGATGGATATATTCTGAGTGTACATCAAAATTTCATCTTGATCTACTCAGTAGTTTTGGGGAACAAAAGGCTAAAAATGTGTGGTAAATGTGCCACGTATTTACGAACTTTTTTATTTTATTATTATTAATATGCAGTAGGGAAAACTATGTTCTCATAAAAATATCCATTTGATAAAGTATATAAATCTCTAATAAGATTATAAACAACTATATCTCTATATATCAAAATATGCACAAGTATGAACTCACATTATCCTATTGTTTATATACTTAGCTGCATCGCAGAGAGGATCGTAGGAGGCATCCTCTACTGCATCGGTCGACTTGACTTCCAAGTATATTACACAAGGCGAACTATGTAGTTGGTAGCTTTTGGCGTAGCAGCTCTATGCCGAGGTGGCGTGGTTAGACGACAGCTGTGTGGCAAGGCAAGATCGCACTGATGGACCGACGACGACGGTTCGATGAGACAGACCTATTTGATTTTATATTTAATAGTACCTAAAAAATCTTATTAACCTTGACATATAGGGTGGTTTCATCATCAAAAATGCTAGCGCCATCACAGACTTGCGAGTATATCCGAATGTAAGTTATCAATGTACTCCCGCACAGTATTTTGCAAAAAAATATCAAAGTAATGATAGCGGACGCCAGAGCAAATTGATTATCCGGATAACAGGGGTGTAAATAATATTTATCTCGTAAAATTCCACTACAATGGGCCCAGCAATACAAGTATATCCCGTCCGCACGCACAGTAGGCATCCGTAGCAACACG
This sequence comes from Eupithecia pulchellata, assembly GCA_963931895.1. Taxonomy (NCBI): domain Eukaryota; kingdom Metazoa; phylum Arthropoda; class Insecta; order Lepidoptera; family Geometridae; genus Eupithecia; species Eupithecia pulchellata. The sequence goes on along the minus strand of CAWVOY010000083.1, from coordinate 14,468 downwards.
TCCTATCCCCGCCTCCCCCTGAGGCCTGCTCTGGCCTCCCTCGGGGGCCATTCGGCCACTGAAAAACAATGAATGGCGTAATTTCATTTGCAATTTTTCATCAGTCGCTCTAACAATTACAGGGTAAGAGAAAAAAATACAGATAAAATGAAAGGGAAGAATTGAAAGGTTTTTTGTAATGTGTTACTCAGTAATGGGGTTTAATGTGGTGGAGTGAAAACAATGGCCGGAAATGGCTGCTTTTTGTGAAAACGCCGTCTAATTGAGTGTTTATGTTCGCAGGAAGAGATAACTTTCCCCCGCCACCCGCGCCCACCAGCGCCCTAGGCCCTTGTATACATTACGTCTCTACGTCGTGGCTTGCTAAATTATTCCGTGTAGTATATTATTTTTGTGTGTATTTAATCCAAAAATAATTCCGTCCACTGCACGAACACTGTGTTATTTTTATATAGTTCTATGTAAAAATCTTCCATAACATTTTTCATAACTAGCTATCACAAGAACTTTATGTTGCTGAGTAGTGTGGCATTTTTAAATCGAAGGGGTATCATTTTGACGGGCAGCAAACCAAAGAGCTTTTTGCCAGCAGAATAAGTGAAATTAGTGGCGTCTAGCGATGAGTTAATTGGCAAGTACATAATATAGTAGATGTTTCAACAGCAATAAATTTGTATAAACCAAACCCTTTGGGATGTTATTATAAATTTCAAGATCAGCGGTAGTTCGAGAGATATTGAAGATAGACAAAGTAAGACTTCGCAACCGATTTAGAAACCCTGAAAAGGGGATGCCAAATAATGAGTACGTATTGAGATGAGCTACAAGTGACTCGTTCGATCGGATCATCCGGCTCGCCCGTGTGGACACGCTCTCGGAACAACGTGCAGCCCTACGTCAGAGCAAGGAACAATAAACTTTTTTATTTATTTATTTGTCAACATGCACTTGTATCATTACGGGCACACCCAATGCAATAGAGTACCATAAATTCTAGTCTTAGATTGCTTCAATTAAACAATAAATGAAAAGTTTAAATCCTGTTTTGCTGTCTTACGTTAATTTTATTTTGTTTTTGTATAAATCCTTGGATAATTTATCCTCGCTCTATCTGTGGAAACTGTTTAACTCATTGTTTCTATTGTTAAGTGCTAGTTTTATAGATTTAAAGCTTTTTGTTTCCCTGATATAAATAAAATTGTAATGTTCAGGTTTCGAGGAGACGCACGTGATGATATTCGTGGGGTTCGGGTTCCTGATGACGTTCCTGAAGAAGTATTGCTACAGCGCGCTCGGGCTGACGTGCGTGCTGGCGGCGCTGGCGGCGCAGTGCGCGCTGCTGCTGCAGGCCTGCTTCCGCATGGGGCCCGACCACGTGCTTTATATATCCAAGAAGTCATTACTGGGTGAGTACGCTTTATAACAAACTTTGATGCAGGATGCTGAAGGTAGAGGAGGCTGGGTGAAGCAAAAAAATCAGGCTTTATTTCCTAATTTTATATAGCACTACAGTTTTACAAGTACCTTACTGGTACTATAGTTAGCTTTTGGCTTCTACTGATGAATGTCATTTGTAATGATGGGAATAGGATATCGTGTGGTGATGTTTTGTAGGCAGGTTTGCCAGGATAGTCCTAGATTGACTTCTCTCGACTCGTTTCTTGGGGAATATTAAAATATGAAGCAGTAAATACAGACTGCGGAAAATAACACCTATGCCGATCGCTGGATGAGACATTGTCATGTCGGAATATGGAGGAGTTGAGCTAATTAATCTATATCTATACTAATATTATAAAGAGGAAAGATTTGATTGTTTGTAAGTTTGTTTGTTTGTTTGTTTGAATTGAATAGGCTCCGAAACTACTGGACCGAGTTAAAAAATTCTTTCACCATTAGAATCCTCAATTTTCCGTGATGAACATAGGCTATATAATATTTTCAAAAAAGTTAGGGATCCGCATGAAAAATTCAATAATTGAACCGTGGGCTGTATATTCAACCTCTTTTTCTATTATGGCGCGTCAGAATAGAAAAAGAGGTTGTATAGCGCACGGTGCTTGCTTTTTCTCTACGGCCAGTGTCAGTTTTGGAATGTCGAGTCAATGTCAAAAACCCCAATGCTATTAAAAAAGTAAAGATCCGTATGAAAACTGTGAAACCCATCGTTTTAGTGTGTGGGCATTTTCGTAGAAATTTGTCCCGGTTACAAAATGTAGTGAAAAAAATAAATATCATTTTAATATTATCTAACTTATTTAAAATGATTCGCTATTCATTAGAGATGTATACTATAGCGGCAAAATAACAAACAAATAGCATTTTAAAAGGATTTTTAACTTTTTTGAGATCAGGAAGTTGTCCAGGTTTCCATTTGGTAACTTTTTTAAAAATCAAATAAAATAATACCACAGTAATACTCAATTAATTTAATGTGTTTAATTGCTTTACCAACATGAGATTGATTAGAAAATCAAACCCAACAATGAAGAAAAGCAATTATTATTTATATTTAAACTAAAACATATCCATTTTATAACTTTTGGGTAACTTTGCAATGAAAATGTTGTATTTTACGCATGGTAAAACAGTCTCTGTGACCGCATTTTTTTATTATCGAATAGTTCTCATAATACTACCGCAAAAATATAAAATATCAGGGAGTGTCCTTTAAAGAAACCCAAAAAAAAATTAATTTTCTTAGTTAGAAACATGAGACAGTTACAAAATGTAAAGGAGCAGTTACATATTAGAAAACATAAAGCTGGGTTTACAAAGTTCGAAATTTTTCTCTTCATATTCATTATAACAATCTATTATTCTATACATTATGTTTTTCCTAGACATTTATGACATAATAATGTAATCGAAACCGGTTGGTCCAGTGCATTCTACGCAAACTTTATTTTTGCATACCATTCACAAAGTAAATGCGTTTTTCATAAAAAAAATTCGTCGTTTGCATAAGTAAGTAGAAAAATCTCGTCACAACCGTTTTCAGGGATTGTGAACGATAATATTCTTTTAATTAAATTACCAAATTATAGTTACCCACTTAATTACCAACTCATTCTTCAAACCAAGATTTAATACGCTAGAACCCTTTGATTCTTTGTCAACAATGACTGTGTAAACTTGCCTTTGTATTTCCATTTTGTAATTTTATCATTCCGCATATACATAACCAAACAAAATGGAAGTAACGTTCCCATGGTACCCGATCTAAAATTGCATGTACACTCGAGAGCAATGAATCCGGGTCACTCAAAGAATCCAAAAAATCTCGGAAAGTAAGAATGCTAGGTTAATGCAATAAATTGTATTTAATAGACAATTTAATACTCCTTAAATGAAAGTTAAAAAAATATGAGTCACCATACATTTTATTTACACAAAATTACATAAAGAAAAAAAAGTGCTGATCTCTCCTTAAAACAAAAATAGGAAACATGAAATTTTTGAACTTTATGACGATTTTCTTGAATTTCAATACTTCGTATTACCTCCTCGTGCTTCCATTACTGCGTTTACGCGGTTTGGCATGCTGTACATCAAGTTCCTTATACGATTTTGGGGAATATTCTCCCATTCCTCTGTGAGAGCAATTTTGAGCTCAGGAAGCGTGATTGGGGGAGGGTTTCGTTGTTTTACGCATCTCCCTAGCTCGTCCCAAGCATGCTCGATCAGGTTGATATCCGGGCTGCGCGCTGGCCACTCCATACAAGTAATGTTCATCTCTTGAAGGTAGTCATTCACAATCCTACCTGTATGAGGTCGGGCATCGTCATGCATAAATATAGCATCCTCACCCAAATTGACCATAAATGGACCAACGTGTTCGTTGAGGATTTCTTCCACATATCTTACGCTAGTTAAAGAGCCGTTTTCTATGATCACCAGCTCTGTGCGACTTTCAGAGGAAATTCCGGCCCACACAAGTACAGACCCACCACCGTAGGCTACTTTTTCTTCGATGCATGCTTGCTTGAATCTTTCCCCTGGTCTTCTATACACTCTGTGTCTTCCATCGTGCTTGTAGAGCATAAATTTTGATTCGTCGGAGAACAATTTATTGCATTAACCTAGCATTCTTACTTTCCGAGAATTTTTGGATTCTTTGAGTGACCCGGATTCATTGCTCTCGAGTGTATTTTTATTTTAATACATTTGAGGCCATAGGCTCTATAATTCATTTAATACAATATACAGTAATCATTTCGTTAGTTTTACTTTACAAAAACACAAACTTATCAGTCTAAATCGCAGTTACAAAACTGGAGGAAAAAATCACTACGGTAACGCTCTGCAAGTTCAGACACGAAAATTGACAAGACACTCTTTGACAAACAATTTTAAAATGGTGGAATCGATGAGTATAATACATAGGAATAATACATTCTGTGATCACAGTAGTTTTTTCAAAATAATACGGCGATATTGCAGTTACAAAGTAGAATACCACTTATGTCCAAAATCATGGGACACAATTTAATTGATAAAAAGTTTATATTATTGTATTAAAAATCCCGCATTTTACGTTTAAATAGGATGCATTCCCATATTTAAACGTAAATAATCCAGTTTTAGCCTTCATCCAAACCAAGTTAAAAAATAATCTAGAGTCAAAAGTCGGTCAACCACTGTAGGACAACCATTTAAAAGGGGTGTCGAAGGCAATTTACATCTTATTTTACATTTTTTTGTTTTAAAATAGTCCTGAAAATCTCTATTTTCATCGTAAATAAAACTATAAAACTTAAAAAAATATGTTAATATCTAGATATAGATTGGTTTCTTAGAAAATTATTAATGAACTTGTGGGACACCTAAAAATCTACAGGGACGTTTTTTGAAAAAAATGCCCGTGTATATTTTCTGAAATTTTTGTTTAATACCCGTGCGAAGCCGGGGCGGGCCGCTAGTTAAATATAAAGCGAGACTTTTATATATAATTATTTCGTTTCACTCCTCTATACTAAAAAGGGAATGGTTCCAGGGTCCAGCAATCACATATCAGTTCAAGGGAGTTGCTATTTCATTCGGGGTCTTAACGTGTTACTCCACACGTTTCCTGTTTGGTGCCGCTCTCATCTTACCTATAATTGAATGGTCCTGGTATATAAGCTGCTATATCTTTTCTAAGAGGGGTGCCAGGACGGCACGGAATATATTTTGTTATTGCTAATTTGCTTATAGAGGACCTCCGTGGCGCGGTGGGCGATGGTCCGCCTGCCACGCAAGTGATTGCGAGATAAATCTTTGTACGATCTACAGATATTTGTTCAGGATGTTGTATTTGTTTTCTTTGTTTAATATCTACGTAATATCTCTCTATGTAATATATTGTGTTACGTATATCAGGCATTTAGTTCCCATAGCACAAGCTCTGCTTAGCTTTGGGCTGAATGATGTTGTGTGGATTGTTCAGCATTGTTTAGTGACTTTGATGTAATATACTGAACGACGTGCTTTAATTTATTATTGTCTCAGTACATACTGAAAATTTATCCTGCATTAACAAGTTATACGAATACGTCAACGAATCTAGGTTTAATAACCCGTTTCACCCCGATCGAAACTCGCGTTCAATACAAATCCGGCCACCCGTTAAAGGTTACCGATATAATACAAATTATTACCATGATAGAAGTCTATGTTTATTCAACAAAAAATAACACCCACAGCAACAGGAATGAATATTTAAAGATTATGAACATCCCAAGGCGGTAATCGAACCCGCCACCTCCTCCATCGCAGGTGGACCTTCGCCTGCCGTGCTACATCGGTCGTCAATACAACATTTTCGTTAATTAGGTACCCTCAAAGTTATTATTATTAGTAAGTAGTAATCGAAACGAGCAGAGTCCTTTTAGCTACTCGTCCGTTACCTATAAATCCCTTATCCCTGGATAATTGGTCGAAAGGTGAGAGCCAATGGAGCGTCCGCCTACCTACCGGCACCTCCGAGGAAGGTATCGGGATGCCTCAGCCGAGATCCCGATAATGGAACCTATCAAACCACAAATTAAGGACCCTTGTATCGTCTGACGGTTGGGTAGAGGGCCTACGACCTATTCTGAATCGTTAGGCATTCTAGACATCGTTGTTCATCGAGCAGTTTCAATGTAAAGTAGTACCCTGCCATGTTCCAAAAACCAACTACATAGTATTCTTGCTATTTTTCCCACCTTAGAGACAGGGACACGTGTAGCGTCCCTGTCTCCCTGATGCTACACACAAATTGTGCAGCACGAGTGTGCCTCTCTGATGCTTGCCACACAGCATTAAAAAAAACTAAAGCATTGTTTTATGTTCATGACAATAAAATGTCGAATGGCAGATGCTTCAGCTCGCGTCCGTTTGGAGTCGCACAAGAGAAAAGAGCCTTTGATATTGAATTTCCCTTCGGTTATGGGAGAAAGCCTTTTAATTACGGCGCAAGGTCTCAAACTCTTTATATTTGATTTTTTCATAGAAAATCCTCTTTCCTGAGTCAATTAATACAAAGCGAATGTTTGAGTTGTACGAGATTGGATCCTCGAACGATGAAATTGAATTAATTGTTGCTGAACGAAATTAAATCAATAAATAAATAAACAAGTAACAAGAACTTGTATTGAAGTTGAATAAGAAAACAATTACTTGTTGTTATTTCGATAAGGTGGCGGCTGAATGGTTTGTTCACTCACTCTTAGATATTGCCTCACAGAAGTTATCATCATTGCGAGAAATGTGTTTATTTTTAAAACTAATTTTTCCAGACACCATATAGGTAAAAAGGACTAAATCAGTAAGGGGGCTTAGATTTATTAATTGGTCGAAAGGTGAGAGCCAACAGAACATAATAATTATTTCATCTGCCTTACTAGATAGGAAGGTAAATATAATTAAGAGTAATTTAGCAAATTTTTTGCTGAAGGGGTGTTTCACACGCATTTTATTACACGAAGTAATTATTAACTTAGCAACAAATCATTGGATTATCTTTAATAGCATACTATAGAATTTTTTGCGACTTTTACGATACTTGTAAAAAATGTATTTATATGTATGTAAATTGGTACAGAATGCAATATGTTTTAGAATAAATACCATGTGGTGCCGGCATAGAATTTTACCAGCCTAACTCGTCCCGTGGGTGTCGTAAGAGGCGACTAAGGGAGGCACTCGGGGGCGGGTGGCAGCACCCTCTGCAGAACAACTCCACCAAACTGCGATCGCCAACCCGCATACCCAGCGTGGGGATTATGGGTAATAACACCCGAATGATAAATATGCCATCTATGGCGCTCATTAGGGAGGCCGGTCCAGCAGTGGACTATTATAGGCTGATGTTGTTGTTGTTAGAATAAATAAAGTTGAAGTATATACTGTGATGCGTGGCGTGGTGTGGTGCAGAGGCGGACATAATGTGTGCGGCGGTGCTGATCTCCGTGGGCGCGGTGCTGGGCGCGGCCAGCGCCGGCCAGCTGGTGCTGGTCGCGCTGGTGGAGACGGCCGTCGCCGCGACCAACCTCTGGCTCATCACGGACGTCTTCCAGGTACATGCGCCTTTACACTCACCTCTTAGGGCTTGATTCACAATGTCTTGATAAGTTCTAGATATGTCGGCTATTTGTTACTTATCTGACGGGTAAACATCAGTAACTCAATAATGTGTATCCGTCAGATAAGTAACAATGAACTTATCGGGGCATAGTGAAACAGGCCCTTATTCTAATAAACGTACTTACATATCTTCTTTGTTGATGGAACACCAAATAATCGAGGCTCTCTGAAAGCAGATCAATGTCTTGTAATTGCTGATGGTTTTTTTGAAAAAGAGCTTTTTTAAGCTACGCTATAATGAGACTTTTAGTTCAAGAGAAATGCAAAAATATTTAACTACATTTAGCCCTCGACGTAGATTTGTCTTCTAGATAACATTAATTAATTAACTGACTAACCTCACTGATTCAAAGAGTGACCCAAAGAAACCTTCAGTTTGTTTGGGGTTTCCATAAATGAAGATTCATTTGTATATAATTCGTTTGAATAAGTAATTTCTTCTCCAATTATTATACACTAGCGGTCCGCCCCGGCTTCGCACGGGTATTAAACAAAAATTTCACAAATTATATACTCTAACACGATGGGTTTCACAGTTTTCATACGGACCCCTTACTTTTTTTAACAGCATTGGGGTTTTTGACATTGACTCGACACTCCATAACTGACACTGACACTGACCGTAGAGAAAAAGCAAGTACCGTGCGCTGTGCGCTATATATTTAACCTCTTTTTCTACATATTATTATGACGCGCCATAATAGAAAAAGAGGTTGAATACAGCGCACGGTTCAATTATTGAATTTTTCATGCGGATCCCTAACTTTTTTGAAAATATTATATAGCCTATGTTCATCACGGAAAATTTAGGATTCTAATGGTGAAAGAATTTTTCCAATTGGTCCAGTAGTTTCGGAGCCTATTCAATTCAAACAAACAAACAAACAAACAAACATACAAACAAACAAACAATCAAATCTTTCCTCTTTATAATATCGCCGCCCCCACCGAATAAAATCGTAACCGAAAAAACAAAATTTTACAGGAAAAATAAAAAACCGTTTTTTTTAAATAACTCCTAAAATACTTTACTTTTCGGGTTCATTTTAATACCAAAAGATAGCAATATTTTTTTTGTATATGCAATATAATTTAAATTATAACTGTGTTTACGAATGCAGAGTAATAAATAAAAATATGTTTTACCAGAATCAAGAGCATAATTTTACACCGTAAAGTAACATTACAATTTTATTCGCGGAAATTGTCGATAATAGCCTGTACAGTAATAGGTCTTCGCGATCTTATTGAACTCAAAATAGTGATGTTGGTTGTATCGGTAATGCAATGTTACCATTTTTTTCGGTACTCAATTAAGCTTAAATGAGTAACGTAAATTTGCAATACGTTTATATTCCTTGGAGAAGATAATAAGTTTAGTGAATGTGAAAATAGGTTACTGTAAAATTATTTGCATTTTGAGAATCGGTATTAAAAGAAAATCGAAGGAAATACAAAAGTTATCCTATTATTACAGATATTTAAAAGATTTTTGTGATAACAACCGATACCGAGTGCTCCCAGGGAAGTTCTAGTGCTCGTCTCCGCTTGCGGAGACGTAAATCTGGACGTGAACCTTAAGCTGTGGTATTCTAAAAGAACCAGATCCACACTTATTGGTTGCGCTTCATTGGCCGTTCTGAGTGGAGTCGCAAGAGATGCATCTTAAGGTAGACTCGGCGGTGAAGGTTCCTAATGGCGTTATAACGAGAAAAACCCTCGTTATAACGCCAAAGACGTTTGCGCAGGAATTGTTTATATCCGGCATTTAAGCCTATATTTTGAGTAATCCATCCGGTATTCGACAAGCCATCTGCCACTTTTAACAGTTTTCAATTATGTCAGGCGTCCGCACTGTCTCCTAGACCCAAAAATTCTTTTTTTCATTTTATTTCCTTATGCTTATAGTCTCTATACCTGAAGGATATCATGGATATGATTTTCGAGTATATCATATTGTGCAAACGAGGATTATAAACGTTCTATGTAGCCCAGCCTTTAAAATTATCTCTCATAAAGGGCCTCTGTCCTGTTGGCTACGGGCCCACGCATGCCTCCCAAAGGACCGAGACTCTATATGGCCCGTGATCGTGGAAATGAGATAAAATAATGAAAAACCTTTATGCAGATAACGTACAATGATTTCTTAAGTCTTACATACTAGGACATGTTATCTGTTTCCCCTAGTTTACACAAAATCCTCTTTTAGCTTCTTCCATTCGTTTCTATCCTTGGAAATTTTCGTCTTTCCATTGAGGGATTTTATTTATGTCTTATTCCCACCTTTTGAAAAGTCGTCCAAATTTTCTATTTTGATTCCTGGTCTTAATGTAGTCGTAAATGTAATAGTTTTATTCGAATTTTCAGTTCCTCTTAAAGTTTGACCGATCTAGTTTTTTTCTATGAAAATAACATAGTATATTTTCATTGCTTCCCTGATATCTGTGTACTCTGTACTCTGCCTGATTGTATTCATAGCAAACTTCTCTTCAAAGACCTATCACCGACCAATCTGATAAACATCCGACTTTCTATTATGCGCTTTCCTCAGGTCCCATGTTTGGTTTATTAAATTAAAAAATTGGAAAATATATTTATTTTAAAGTTTCCTTTAAATTTTCAGACAAAGCTCTTTGTTTTTAATGATTTATTAAATGACCAGTATCTCTTGCAAGCATTCTCAATTCTTGTTTCTATTTATTTTGTTGTTAGATGATTTGGTGAGATAAAGTTATAGCAGATAAGGATTTTTCCGAGATAAGTATATTCCTTAACATACCGACTCTATTGTGCTGAGTGTTATTGGTTAACTTAATTTTCATAGATGCCCTTCTTTTCCTTTTTTAAGGCCATAATTCTACCAATTGAGGTTTTGAAATATTTCCTCAAAATCTGCTTTCGTTATTTTCCAGTTTGACGGTTGTAGAGCTTAATTTGTAATTTTTTCTAATGATCCTTGTATTTTAAATGCTTTAGTTGCCTTAGCAACCACCTTGCCATACTTTTTTTGTGTTCTAGGGTTTTAAAGGCATTGGACAACCTTTTGGCTGGTTTTCGTTGAGAATTTTTGTGATTCGGCCAACAATTGTTTTGGAAAATATTATATAATGTATATGCTTGTCATCAAGCTGATTGGCCAATAATTACTTGTAGAATTGTAATCCTCTTTTTATGGATACAATAATTATTCAGTTTTTTTTTTCAGATTTATTACTTCATTGAATATAATTCTGAGAACTCTGATGATTGCTTCTCTGGTAGCTATTAAGAATTCATTTGTGTTCATGGGTCCGAGTGCTTTGTTTAATAAAACTTCGCTCCTACCTAACTCCTACCTCTCTTGGAAATATTGTTGAAACCTAATCTTCATCAGCTTTCAGCAGCTTTGTCTCTGGCACATTATTTTGGCTAGTGTACAGATCTCGGTAGGATTCTGTAGCCCTTGCGAGTGTGTTTGGTCGTTTTGTTATGCAGTATCCGTTTTTGTTCTTGATCTGCGGTATCCCTTCTCTGTGGCGGTTAGGATTTTAATATCAAGCACTCGAAATCTTGGTAAAGAGTAGAAAACAATGGGGGCGCAGAAAGAAGACAGATCTCAATGCACGTCACTGCACACTGTATTCAAATAGACTTCTAAATTAGAGCACAATATTATCATCGTTGAACGTTAGCTCATGCTGGGTAATGGTCATGTGCTATCACTTTCTTTTACGTAAGACGAAATAAGAGCGATGTTAAAAGACGTTGCTTTGGCTACTATAAGCTTGCCAAAGCCACATCCCGGGATTTCATAATCTATCATTAAGTGAGTAAATCATCGCAACCTACTAACCCTACATAGATTACGATGGCTTTTTTATATTAAAAATACATTAATGTTGTATTAAGGATGTAACCATTGCAGATATTTTGAATTATATAAAGTAATAAACTATACTGTAATAAAGAACTTCAAAGAAAACCTGAATAAGAGGGTTTTCTACTTTACGAAACCTAAGTTTTTTACTTCTTTCCCGAATAAAATCGCAATCGCATCTTACAACAAAAAGCAAGAAATCGAGGAGTGAGTATTAACCTGTTGCGATGTTGTTCGGATCAAAATGTTGTTTTTATTTTTCGTTTAATAATAAAGTAAAATCCATTACAAAAAGCCTATCTCAAGAACTACTCGTACGATTTGCCTGAAAAAAATTCACAAGGTGTAATCGCACCTCAGGAACAATTATTTCAAATAAAAACACTTCTATCGTAATAGTCGGTAACCATATTATTCGGTGGGGGCGGCGATATTAGTATAGATATTAAAAACTGAGGCAAGACTTTCTTCCAAAATGATCCGTCGCACAGTGATCCTCTTAGTATATTCAGAAACGTCTATGTATAACCTGAATTGAAATAATTTTGTCAAATTGCTCCTCAACAAGATCTAAATAGCAGGAATCAGTACTAAAATTGCATGTAGAACAAGTTTAGTAGCGGTCGATGTAATGTGCGTTGTGTAAGGGGTCAGCAATGGACCCTCCATTAACCGGTGTAGGTAGTACAGGAAAATGGTTTTAGGAGATTATTGTTTGTTTTTTGTGAACTTTTCAAAGATTTCCATAAAAGTGTAGAGTTGACGCTCCCGCCTCGCGCCCGTCAGCATAGACAACCAGACATAGAACTCCTCTACGATAATACTCGTATACGATCTGAATTCTGTATCGAACCTGTTTTGTTTTAGGCTTCGGACGTGGGAGGTTCCATCGGCATCCACACATTCGGCGCGTACTTCGGCCTCGGCGTCAGTGTGGCGCTGCGCAGGAAGAGAGACGACACGCCCACCAGTGGGCCGCCGGCGGTCCCAGCCGTGGACCTCAATGGACCCAGCTACTCGTCTGACGTCACAGCTATGATCGGTGACTCTATAACCATTTCATTAATTTCTTTGACTAATATAAACGTTATGCCATCTATGGCGCTCATTAGGGGAGGCCTATGTCCAGCTGTGGACTATTATAGGCTGATGATGATGATGATGATGATGATATAAACGTGTTATTGTATGAACTAATAAAAGTACCTATTAATAAATTGTTATACAATTTTCCTAAATATTTTATTTATGTAATTTTTAATCTTATATGCAACTAATGTAATTGGTTATAATAAGTCGTATTAGTTGTTAAATAAATACATTCAGCGTGGCCCTAGACACGTCCACGAGTGGGCTAGTCCCAGCGATGTTTACCTACCACTCATTCTGACTTAAGGTTTGTACGATCTGCAAATTATTGTTGCGGGTTTTCCTGGGATATTTAGTATATGAGTTACTCGTTAATTAGGGGCTAGATGGTGTTGTGTGGAATGACAAGCAGTATTTTTTAATTTTTTATTGGTCATTAGAAGGTAACAGACATTAAATATAGTTGCGAGAGTTTGGGGAAAACAACAAAGGGATAGTTTTGTTTTGTGTTTGTTAGCTTCATTTGAAGTTTTGTGTAAATGTGTTATGATGGGATACTTTTAATGTATAATTAAAATGTAATTAAAATGTATAATTAAAATGTAATGCATAATTTCGTTGATCAATCAGTTCCACAGCTCTATTACAACCTATGACGACCTCTGTGGCGCGGTGGGCGAAGGTCCGCCTGCGACGCAAGAGGTGGCGGGTTCGATTCCCGCCTCGGGACAAATATTTTTACGATCTGCAGATATTTGTTCAGGGTGTTCTGGTCGTTTTCTATGTACATATAATAAAAAAATATCTATATATGTAATAATATTGTATATCAGTCATCTAGCACCCATAACACAAGCTCTGCTAAGCTTGCGGCTATATGATGCTGTGTGGATTGTCCGGCATTATTTATTCTTACAAAAAATAATAGGTTCGTAGCTAACCCACTTCATAATGAATTCATCAAACTACGATAGTTTTTATAGTAAAAATTATTTATTCTATTTATTTATGTCATGGTTTGCCAAGCGAATAAGTAATGCATGGAGTATGTTCGCAGGGTCGATATTCCTGTGGGTGTACTGGCCGTCGTTCAACTCTGCGCTGACCAGCTCGGCCGAGGAGTACGAGCGCGCCTTCCTCAACACCTACCTGGCGCTGGCGGCCGCTACGGTACTCCACCATTTTATACAATAAATACTACAAATTTATAACAAAATAAATATATCAGAAAATAAAGAGAAAAAAGATAAGCAAGTATGGTAGAGCAGATCATGGCATCGCGCTGGTCTTCCGGGAGCTCAGGCAGCGCAAATTATATAGGTAGGCTGTGGGATGACCACTGAACAAGTACTCGTAGAAGTAAACCAACTACAATTTCTAGTAATGTAATGCTAGAAGAAGTTTTTTTACAGATTTTCAAAGAAAGATAGACATTTATTCATAACAACAATTTATATCAGAAAGAAACAAAAACAAGACACAATTATAGAATAATTAAAATTCCATTAAAACTGCTATTTAAATTGAGAAAATTACGTATTGATTGTTGCAAACAATCTACAGCCAATCTTGGTTAAAGCTGCTCGGGTAAAGATTTTTCCGAAGAAAATGGTTACTCAATCATTGATCATCGATCAATCTAAGCATAGATCCATGATCAAAGTGATCACTTTATTTCCCTTTTTTATTTCTTATTTAACTTGTATGTTGTGACGATCCAAGAGTCGTGTAAGGTCTAAAGGAAATAAAGCACTTTGATTTTGGTTTTGACTTCATGGTACGGGCCGAAGAGATTCTATTCTGAGGCCAGTGACCGTAATCCCGAGATAAGAGTGTTGTGTCCCTCAGGTGGCGACATTCTTCATGTCGTCCGCGGTGAGCGGCGGCGGGCGGCTCGACATGGTGCACGTGCAGA
>CAWVOY010000082.1:0-28350 GCA_963931895.1 Eupithecia pulchellata | reverse complement strand
CTCGGCGACAACCCGAGAGATATGGTGATCTTCGCCAGCCGCCTCAGCAATGCAGTGGCCACCATACAGGCGCTGAAGAAGCCGTTCCTGCTGCACTCTCCAGAAGTTGGTAAGAGTATAATTGACAAGTTTTCCACTTTAATGCGCTACAGGTGGTTCGACTTCAGTGCGACCATCTCTGAGGAGGAGCCGATCCTGACGAAGCTGGGGAGGTTCCTGGGCAGAGAAGCTGACATCTGCGGATCCGCAACGCATCCAGAGAAGTCCCAGAAGAAGGGAAGGCAGATCGTCAGCGCCCACCAAGATGAAGATGAAGAGATAGCTGCCAACACCACCGTGCCGAGCTGCCGCATGTGCGACGGGGAGCACTACACGAAAGAATGCGACAAGTTCAAGAAAGCGACAGTCGACGCGCGCTGGGAGGTGGCTAAGGATAAGAAGTTGTGCTTCAAGTGTTTAAGAGGTAAGCACACAGGATTTGTTTGCAGAGCGCGCTCGTGTCCGAAGTGCAAGCGACCACACCATGTGCTGCTGCACCGAGAGAAGCCAGCAGCCCCGCCGCAGCAGAAAGAGAGTGCAGAGCCCGCAAGTCCGAAGAACCTAGTAACGAATGTGTACGCCGCAACCGTTGGAACGAGAGCCTACCTGAAGATGGTGCCAGTCGACGTGTACGGGCCCAAAGGAATGAAGCGAGTCCTCGCCCTCCTGGACGAGGGCTCAACGGTGACTCTCGTAGAAGCCAGAGTAGCGGAAGAAATCGGCGCTACAGGAAAATTGGAGAAGCTGGTTCTACAAACGGTTGGAGGTAAGATCACTAATTGTGATTCACAGAAGTTGGACTTGCAGCTGAAGGGGGCTCATAGAAAGAATAAGCACATTTTGCATGGCGCTCGCACGGTGGAAGAATTGAAGTTATCAGCGCAGCACATCGACACGGACACACTAGAGAGCTGCGATCATTTGAAGAACATCAAGAGAGAGCTGTACTACAGCAGCGAACGACCGGCTCTTCTCATCGGGCAAGACAACTGGAACCTGATTATTACAAGAAAAGTGCTGAAAGGTAACAGTGATAAACCCGTTGCTTCCCTCACTAGCCTAGGATGGGTGTTACACGGAGGAGCCACAGCGGCAACTGAAGAAGTCAACCTCATGTACCACTGCCGGCTCGAGGAAGATGAAAGAATGGACGAGATGATGAAACAGCACTTCGACCTAGAAGCAATCGGGATCCAGCCGAAACGTCCGAGCAACGATGCCGATGGAAGAGCCTTGGAGGTGCTGGAGAAAACTACGAAGCGACTACCGGAGGGGCGCTTCGAGTCCGGGCTCCTGTGGAAGACAGAAGGTGAGTCGTTGCCGTTCAATTATAAACAGGCCTACAACAGACTGGTGGGCATCGAGAAGAAACTTAGTAAAGACGCAACGCTCAAGACAGAATACAGGAAGCAGATCAAGAATTTGCTGGACAGCGGCTACGCAGAAGAAGCTCCAGTCACCTCCACTCCGAACAGAACGTTCTACCTGCCACACTTCGCTGTAGTACACCCCGTGAAAAAGAAGATGCGACTCGTGTTTGACGCCGCAGCCAAGTTCCAAGGGAAGAGCCTCAACGACGCGCTGCTGCCGGGACCTGACCTACTCCAATCCCTCTTCGGAGTATTGTTAAGATTTCGCGAAGGCCCCGTAGCAGTAGTAGCAGATATAAAGGAAATGTTCTTGCAGATAAGGATACGTGAAGAAGATCGAGATAGTCTACGGTTCCTGTGGCGCGACGAAAAGGCAGCACAACCGAAAGAATACAGGATGAAGTCAGTGATATTTGGTGCTGCATCATCGCCATCCACAGCGATCTTCGTCAAGAACAAAAATGCAGAGGAACACGCGGAGACATTCCCTAAGGCAGCACGGGCAATCCTACGACACCACTACATGGATGATTATTTACAGAGTTTCAACAGTGTCGAGGAAGCAGCAGAAGTCGCAGAACACGTGTCAATTGTGCACCGAGCGGCGGGATTCGAGCTGCGACAGTGGGCTAGCAACCGGAGCGAAACGCTGGCCAAGCTCGACAACGCCGAACTAAAGGAAAAGATGCTCGGCGAGGAGAAGACGCTGGGTATGCGCTGGCTGGTACATGAAGACTCCTTGGCCTACAACGTTGGACTGAGGACTACGCCGCCGGAAGTAACGGAAGGCAGCCGCTTCCCCACCAAGAGAGAAGTAACCGCCGCGGTGATGTCTACGTTTGATCCTATGGGACTCATCGCGCCGATACTATTACAGGGCAAAAAGTTGGTGCAGGAGCTGTGGCGAGCAGGCGTGCAGTGGGACGAAGAGGTCAGCGACCAGCACAACACCACCTGGCGTGAATACTTGGAAAAGGTCCAGTCGCTGCGGGAGCTGAAGGTGCCAAGATGTTTGGCGCCTGGAGGGACGACGACCGGCGAGCTCCACACGTTCGTGGATGCCAGCGAAACGGCATACGCGGCCGCCGTCTACTGGAGAACAGCAACCGCCGATGGAACCCGTATCGCTCTTGTGGCTGGAAAAGCAAGAGTGGCGCCAGTCAAAATCACATCAATACCACGAATGGAGGTCCAGGCCGCGCTACTGGGAGCCCGACTAGCCGACAACGTATGCAGGGAAACTGATCTCAAGGTAACCTCTAAAACTTATTGGTCGGACTCCACGACAGTTTTACAGTGGCTGAAGGCGGACCCACGGCGCTTCAAGACATTCGTGGCGCATCGACTGGCTGGAATCGAAGAGCTCTCCAAGCCGAGCGAATGGAGGTGGGTGCCGACTAAAGATAACCCCGCTGACGACGCCACAAGAAAAGGACCAGCAGATTTCTGCAGTACATCGAGATGGTTCCTCGGGCCAGCGTTCCTGTACCAGCCGGAAGCGGAATGGCCAGTCAAGACATTGAAGAACAGCGAAGAGCCTTGTGACGAAATGAAGAAGGAAGCGTGCTGCTCCACGATGATAGTCACGCCACCGAGCTTGCCAGATCCATGTAAGTTCAGTAGCTGGACAAGATTACTTCGCGCCACTGCAAGGATATTTATGTTTATAGATTTATGCCGACGCAAAATCTCAAGAGAACGCGCGAAGAGAGAGCCAGCAGCACTGCTACCCATCGACGAAGGACACCTGCGGAGAGCTCAGCGAACGCTCGTCCGGCAGAGTCAACGAGAGGCCTTCGCGAGCGAAATAGAACGCATGAAGAAAAAGAAGCCCATTGAAAATTCCAGCCGCCTGAGGAAGATCGATGTAGAGCTCGACCAAGATGACATTCTACGCCTGAATGTGAGAACCACGAAGCTGATCACAGAAGAACCGAAGCCGCCGATCCTGGATGGTAAGAGCAGATTATCCTTTCTTCTCATAGATCACTACCATCGGAAGCTCCACCACGGAAACAGCGCTACGGTAATCAACGAGCTGCGGCAAAGGTTTTGGATCGTGTCCCTCAGGGATGCAGTAAGAAAAGTTGTGCGCCAATGCCAGTGGTGCCTCGTGAAGCGAGCCAAGCCGGGGATCCCGCCGCAAGGGAACCTGCCAGCGGAACGACTAGCACACCACCAGCCGCCGTTCACCTGCACCGGGGTCGACTACTTCGGTCCTATGCAGGTGGCCGTCGGCCGCCGTCGTGAAAAGCGCTGGGGAGCGCTGTTCACCTGTTTAACGACGCGGGCAGTACACCTGGAGCTAGTCAACTCGCTGAGCACCAGCTCGATGATTATGGCGCTGAGGAGAATGGCCGCACGCCGCGGCAGTCCACGCGTTCTCTTCAGCGACAACGGGACCAACTTTGTCGGAGCCAATAGGGAGCTAAGGGACGAGTTGAAGAGGATCAGCCTGAACGAGTACATCGAAGCGGCAGAAAAGGAAGGCTTCACTTGGAAGTTTATACCTCCTGGAGCACCCCACATGGGGGGAGCTTGGGAGCGCCTGGTAAGGTCTGTGAAAACCGCGCTCATCGCCGTCCTGGGAGAGAGAAGTCCGCCGGAAGAAGTCCTGCACACCTACATGACAGAAGTGGAGCACACGATCAACTCTCGGCCGCTAACCCATCTTAGCGCCGACCCGAGCGAGGAAGAAAGTCTCACCCCTAATCACTTTCTGATTGGCAGATCTTGTGGGGCTACAGTGCTGGGGGCGTTCACTGACAAGACGCTCATCGGCACGCCTAATTGGAAGACCGCTCAACGCCTGGCTGACCACTTCTGGGCGCGCTGGATGAGGGAGTATCTACCCACCCTCATGCCGAGGGCCATGCGAACAAGACAAGAGGCTGCAGGATTACGGCAAGGCGACGTGGTCATCATCGCTGATGCCACCTTCCCGCGCAACACATGGCCGCGCGGAGTCATCGAGAAGGTCTACCCAGGACCAGACGGCAGAATAAGGATCGTCGACGTAAGGACCAGAGGCGGCATCATCAGGCGTCCCGTATCCAGACTAATCGTGACGGCGTTGTCTTCAAAAGATGGAGTCCCTGGAGCACCAGGCACTCGGGGGGAGACTGTTGACAACGCAAATTAGATATATCAATAGTGTGTAATTAGATAGGTATAAGTTATGTGTAATAAAAGTTGTAAATATGCGTAAAATAGACTAATATAGGTAGGGTTAAGCTAGTTTGTAAGGAAATTTGTGATTAAACGTAGAATAACTAGACTTGTAGGAACCCTAGAATATTGATATTAGTCTTATTTTATAGCCTGTAGAAATACCTATGTAATAATGTAAGAATCATGTAAATAGAGTAATAAATACCAGAGATATTTAAAGAAAACCGCAGACGACATAGTAAAAATGGATGGGAAAATTAGCACAACATAAGCCGTCGTCTGCACGGTATAGCCTACCTAGTTAGATAGTAAAATCGTACGGGTGCTGCGACACCTCACCTCACTCGCAAGTAAGAACAATAAAGCTGGAAGCAACAAGAAGAAGTAGTTTCACTGAAGAACACCCCCACTGGAAGGAGTAGGATCCCCCTGAAGTACCCAGGACAAGGCATCTGCAGGATTGGCGGGCTACCAGTAGCCAGTATAGAAAACGGCGATCTCACCCGAGGTCCCCTACAAATGGTGAAAGAATTTTTCAAATCGGTCCAGTAGGTAGTTTCGGAGCCTATTCAATTCAAACAAACAATCAATCAAATCTTTCCTCTTTATAATATTAGTAGATAGATAAAAAGCCTCCGTGCTGCTAACTACACGGTCCCGGTATACTAGGTATAGAACAAACGCGATCGAATACAACCACCCGTCAAACAAAATATCGGACGTGCATCAACGCCTAGTTTAAAACAATAAAATTGAACCAAGACAATGCCGTGATCGCCGCCATAAGCGTCTTTCTTTTTTTTATGGCAATTTGAGTCCTCTTGGTGCTTTGAGGAAACTTTTGCCGACATATGCGTCTATAACTCTAAGCAAGGAGCTAAGACCCGACTTCACCAACAGAAGGTTAGGTACCTTGAATGAACCGCACCAAAACGGGTGCGCTTTGTGGAAGCAATTTGGTGCCATTTTGGTGCGGATCATTATGGGTGCGCATGGAATGCCTCTTTTTAAACAGTTTTGACGTTTTTGACACTGGTTTTCATACAATAAACGTCAAAGTTAACACGAACCTGCGATCCGTTTTTCTTTAGTTCTCAACTCAAATAATTTGATCTTTTAGTGAACTCGGCTAAGTGCTAACTTCGTTTTCAGTAACACCCTTATACATAAACTATTATAACAGCAAATAAACACCATATAAAATATGTTTCGTATTAACCGAGTCACAATATTAGCGTCTATTTCTGCGCGTCACGGAACGTCGCGCTCTCTTGATTTGTTGGCGGCACGCGGACGCTTGGGCGAATCGACTTAGTTGTACTAAATTCAGCTTTTATACATAAATCTGTACTAACATAATTATCTTTAAATTACTTACTAGCATTCTGTGAGCATAATACAACAACATCAGCCTTTAATATTCCACAGCTGGACATAGGCCTCCCCTAATGGGCGCCATAGATGGTATTATTTATCGGCTATTTCTTATCGGCCATAAATAGAATTATTTAGGCGATTCGACGTCACGCTCTTCGAAAACATTGGGTGTTTTGGAAAAGCTTGAGGTCGAATCGAATCGAACCCGCTACCTCCTGCGTCGCAGCTGACCTTCGCTCACCGTTCATAAGTATAACATGCATTAGGATGCAACCGTGCGAAGCCGGGACGGGCCGCTAGTTGTAAAGTAACTTACCACATTCGCTGCCCGCAACGCCGCTTGCAACCGCTCTATATGCTGTATGGCAGCTCTAAGTATCTCCAACTTGGGCAGTCGGCCGCTGCCGGCGCGCGCTCGTATCCTTAACTCCTCGAATGCCGCGTTCACCTGGTCAAAACTATTCGTTAGAAGCGTGCAGTTAAGTATAATAGAATTCTTCATGCATCCCTAACTTTTATTTGAAAATATTCTATCATTGAACATAGGCACTTCATTGTTGGGTTACATTATTCAAGTTCATAGGATTCTTATCTGTTTTGAAAATATTAAGTAGTCTATGTTACGGAAAATAAAGAAATGTAATGGTGAAAGAATTTTACAAATCGGTACAGTACTTTCGGCTATTCAATTCAAACAAACAATCAAATCTTAATGATATTAAGATGATGCAAATATAGAGTTTGGTGGCCAACGAGGGCAACTGCGTATCTCTGCCTAAATTATGTATGCTGTATGATATATCTATGTATATGATAATATCTATTATACTATTATAGATCGATAAGTATAGAGGTAGATAGTAAACTATCTATACTTAATATCTCTCTATATTCGCATCATCATCATCATCATCATCATCACCAGCCTATAATAGTCCACTGCTGGACACAGGCCTCCCCTAATGAGCGCCATAGATGGCATTATCATATATATTCGCATCTCTGCCTAAAAATTTTCAAAGTAAAACTATTGCAGAGGCATTAAAAAAGCTTATACTCGTAAGACGAATCATAAAAAGCCCCAATTAAATTTTTCAACGTTTAACGTAATTTGATAAAATAGGTTGGGGTCGGCGTTGATTTGGGTCGGGTCCATAGAGAACAGTATCTTCGTCGACCTCTGTGGCGCGGTGGGCGAAGGTCCGCCTGCGACGCAGGAGGTTTGATTTCCGCTTCGGGGCATATATTTGTACGATCTGCAAATATTTGTTTAGAGTGTTGTGGCCGGTTTCTATGTATGGTAAAACAAATATATGTAATAATATTGTATTATGTATATCAGTCATCTAATCTAGTACCCATAACATAAACTCTGCCTAACTTGGGGCTGGATTATATACACAAGCAAACCCGTACACCAAACGTAGTCTCTGAAATTCATATACCCTACATTAAAGATTTTACCATTCGCTTATGGCGATGACAGGGTTATATCATTATTTGTCATAATTTAACATCAAAATTGTTCCGAGAAAGAAAAACTAATAAATCATAGATATATGAATTTACGATGCTAATAAAAGTTAGTTTTCAGAAAATATTGTTCTGATTTGTCTTGTTTTATTAGAGGGTACAACCTCTTTCATGTTTTCGAAACATAAATTAAAACTATGGTCAAGTGTGAGGAATATAAGATCGTGAGTTCTTCTGTTAAAGTTCCAAATAATATCAGTAAAGGTTTATCTATCTATATCTATATTATTATTATGCAGAGGAAAGATTTGTTTGTTTGTTTGTTTAAATTGAATAGGCTCCGAAACTACTAGACCGATTCGAAAAAAATTACCATTAGAATCCTTAATTTTCCCTTACAAATAATTATAGGCTATAGAATACTTTAAAAAAAAGTTAGGGATCCTCATGAAATATTCATTATCGTTAAATACTAGAGCGAAGCCGGACCGCTAGTTGTTGTAGTTTATTTGCTTTTTTTATGATGATTATTCAAAAGAATCGCTATTGCTAATGGCCCTGTTATTGGCAAATCCTAAGAAAACATTTATTTTTTATGTAAAAATTCCATTAGGTTTAATTTAATAAATGAAAAGTATTCACAATTTTAGGCTTTTTATCAAAAATACATGCGAAGCCGCGAGCGGAATCTACTTATCCTATCATTTCTGAAAACATAACTATTATTGTTTTTGTGCGGAACCCCAAAGTCGGCCATGTTGGTATTATTTTTCCCGCTAAAACGGGTCGCCTGATTCAAATGAGCCGTGTCTAATGTGCGCCGGCTAAATCTGTTTACAACGACAGTTTACTAAATAGTGACGCTTACACATTGAAAATGTTACTTTGTTGTTATACTAATATAAAAAAATGCCAGATAATCCACACAGCATCATGTAGCACTAAGTTTAGCAGAGGTATTAGATAATATTGATACCTAATATGAAATAAATAGCCATTTAAACTATACATAGAAAACGACCAGAACAAACGAAAGAACTTGCATCAAATTTAAAAGTTATAAAAAGATTTAGTAGTTAGGTTCGTATGTTTAATTTGTGTGAGGATTTTATAAAGTTTTGTGGTGTTAGGTATACATTTGTATTTTCGTAGATTGAAAAATATACTTTTCTCAAACGAAATTTATTGCATTTTACATCAAAGACATTCATCCGTGTTATTTCTATTAATAAGTAGGTATTTTGAAAAAAGCTTGTGGCAGGAACCTAAATAAATTAATTTCAAATATAAATAAAAGCAGATGAAAATATACTCAAATTACTTATCATATTAGTAATACTTTTGTATGAAGAAGTCGCATAGTAGCGATTTCGATTCCCGCTCCGGAAGAAAAATTGTACGATCTGCAGATATTTTGTTCCGGTCGCTTTCTATGTATTTATAACAAAAAATATCTATCTATGTAATTATTGTATTAAGTATATCAGTCATCTAGTACCCATAACACAAGCTCTACTTATTAGGGTTAGGTGATGCTGTGTGGATTATCCAGAATTATTTATGACTTATATATTTTATTTACTGTTATCCTTTGATTGACAGCATTTATATCATCAATACGGGAGTACCTTATCAAAAATAGCACAAGACAGTCTATAAACATGTGAATATACGACAGACATCTTAATTTCACATAAAAATAAATTTATTGCGTCCTCTTGAAGCGTTATTTTATTTTTAAATGCTTGTAGTATATCGTTTTGTAGTAGTTAATATGATGGTAAGATAAATCTGTCAAAAGTTGTCTTGCAGCTTGCTTTAAATTTTAACGGAAATTGTCTTTTACTTTATAAGAGTTATGAACGAAATAATTCTTTATGAAAATAGATAGGGAACTATTTGGATTTTCGTTTGTCTTTATGTTTAAGTTTTTTTTGGTCAAAACTTTTACTAACGATCAAAATTGAAATTGAATAACCAAATTAGAACTACTGTGTACAATTGAGCTAACTGCAGACTGTTGCAAATAATCTACAGGTAGCTCAACGGAATACCAGTCGGAAGTGTTAAGACTCTGGTTGCATTGCCTCGATGTATAGTAATGCTGATGCGCTAGTTAATAACAAGGTTGACTCGATGAAGTTGCTTTATGCATTAAGGCCGCCTTTTGTACGTTTTTGTTTAAAGTTACTTATAAGATTATGTTGTAAATGTTCATTACGTGCAGTAAAATGTTAATTTATTATAAACTATCTAGATTTGAGAAGGAATAGACGGAATAGATATTTTATGTACTTAGCTTAAAATTAAAGTTTATCGGTTAAAGTAGTTTTTTTTATTAGAAATGTATGTTTGTTTTGATTTAAATTTTAGAATTCGGACTGTATACTGTGCTTTTAATAAGACTATTCGTAGAACCTGTAAGAGACCCTTAATTTTTGCTCAAAATAAATGTTACAAAACGAAAGAATAATAATAATTAATATTTAATTCCAAACATGGTTTTTTTTAAAGAAATATCAGTGAAAATATTGTACGACATCATCGGAGCTTATCGTAAAGTTATCTGCAATTATTATGTCAATAATATGTTTTTTGTGTAAATACATAATAATATCTCGCAGTTTTTTCTATTTCTAGATTTATTTTTTAGATTCCTAAAACGAGTACCTAAGAATGTGAGTAGTTTTACTATATAAATTCAAGTTATATGAAAAATTTAAAGTTAGGTACTCGTACCAAGTAGGTAGGTTTTCACATAAATTTTGAGTTCCTGGTCTACATTCATTAAAAATAAATAAATCACACAGCATCATCTAGCCTCAAGCTAAGCAGAGCTTGTGTTATGGGTACATACTAGATGGCTGATATACATACATAATACAATAGATTACATGGATAGATATTTTTTACTATACATTGAAAACGACTAGAACACCCTGAACAAATATCTGCAGATCGTACAAATGTGGGAATCAAACCCGCGTCCTGCGTCGAAGGCTGACCTTTGCCCACCGCGCCACAGAGGTCGTCGAACATGCACATAGGGCTATTATTATTGACGAATGGTCATAATTCGCTACGCATCCTTATCTAGCCCTTTCCCAATATCCATAAATAGTGGAACTTCCATAATCCCGGGCTCACTCGGATTCTCGGGATTCCCGTAATCCTCAGTGCGTGACAAACGAACACGCATTTTATTTATATTATTATGTTTCTCAGACGATGTCAGGCTGAGCTTAAAGAGTTAATTCTGTTCTGTATTTTAAGATCTAAGATAGTTTACGATTTTTAGCTAAAATTATTTAGTTTGGGATTATCTTGTGGCATTTTATAAGTTGCATTATAGAGAATGAAATACGTACGAGTAGCTATCTATAATTTAGATGTAGAAATTGTACCTATTTATTATACTCGTACATATTATACTTACATCAAAAAAAGTATTATACATACCAATTATACATACAAAATTGTACTGGAATAGTTTTTGTTTTTCAGAAAAATGTTGAGGAGGCCTATTTAGACGACCTCTGTGGCGCGGTGGACGAAGGCCACCTCGGGACAAATGTTTGTACGATCTGCAGATATTTGTTCAGGGTGTTGGGTTCAGGGTGTTCTGGTAGTTTTCTATCTAATAAAAAATATCTATCTATATAATATAATTGTATTATGTATATCCGACATCTAGTACCCATAACACAAGCTCTGCTTAGCTTGGGGCTAGATGATGCTGTGTGGATTGTCAAGCATTATTTATTTAATTATTTATTATTGTGTGGAACGCTTCTTGCGTTGACACACTTGCGCCCTGCCATTTTCCGAGGACATCCGTGAGGGCTGGTGTGGCGGCAGATTTGGCCGAGGATCTCAAGAGGCGCAAATACGCAGGTCTCGTCAGAGCCTAGAAATTTGCTCCACTTGGAGTCGAGACCCCTAGGTCCGTGAGGTACCGAGGCTCTCCGGGTCTTCCGAATCACACGGGAAAGATAATCATAGTCAAATCTATGCATTAGAACAGGTGTTTCGCCTCTGTTTCGTTTGTCATACAACAGATAAGTTATGGCGAAACTGCTGCAGTTCGCTACGCTCGCGGCAGAGATGTGCTAATGCTATTGGATTTTTATTTCTGTATATTTATGCTCTGTAAGTGTTATTTTATTACTGTAGTACCTAATTTAATTACGAAATTAATTTTTAATTTTATAAATTTTTTCTTAATTTTTAATTGTACTAGATCATTCAATGATTTAAAATTTCTATTGGTTTTTTTAATTTTATGTCTCTTTTTTACTGTTATCTAAACTCTAGATAAAAGAAAAATAAACACAAGAATCTTCATTTATCATATCATAGGACGTGATGCCACTACAAGATTGACAAAAGCGTTCCCGCGTAAAATTCCATTTTAGAACGTCAGCGCTAATTGTCAATTTGTTTTTTTTTTAACTCCCAGGAGACGGCACGTCACAACACTTTATGCCTCCTCGTGGCAAAGTGAGAGTTCTTGTAAAGTATCAAGGATTTATTTTTAGTTTAAACGCATTGACATGTGCGATTAATCTATTTGGTTTTGATACTTTGAAAGCTTTTAACTTTTTTGGGATACGTTTAGGGTATGTTTAGATGTGTATCTACCTAAAGTAATTTTATGAAAGCCATAAAGGAGAGTTAAACTAATCGTAAAAGTTTGTATTTTTGTGCTATATGAATTATATGATACATAATATTCATGTTATTTGAGTTAGTTATTTGATTGTCATATTTTTTTTTTCTTAAATCGCAAAAAATCCTTTAGTAAAAACCAAAATTACAATTATCAACTGTTGCAAACGAACTACAGGTAGCTCTTGTAGATAGATAGATAGCTCTTCTAGCTTTCTCTATTGTCTAACTTGAAATCCATTTCCAGTGAACTTCAAACCGATTACCAGTGATAGATCCAGTTAGAATGTTGTCGGCATTTTCTAAGGTATTCAACTGGTATACATTCACCATAATCATTACTGAACATAGTTTTCAAAAATTTGTAAACCGTTAGTTTGTAAATATTAATTTACGAAGGGCGACTATTCAGCTAGTTACTTTATCGTTCAATATATGTATAAGCCTAGTATATTATGCCTAGTTCATACAGGATGTATAGTATAATCAGACGGCTTATAAAAAAACATTATTAAATATGTTTAAAACCGGATCTTAGAAAGAGTCACATTAACTCACAAGAAACTACAGAGCTAATCATCTCGTTTGCAACAGTCTGCAGTTACCTTAATTGTTTCAAAGAAAAAAAAAATACAATTAAATAAAAGAACCATATTGTTCTAATAATGTTAATAATAGTTCTATTATTAACATATAAGAACAAGATGGTTCTTTTATTTAATTGTATTTTTTTTGTAATTATATAGTACCTATTGAGTATATCACCTACAACGCAAGCTCTGCTTAGCTTGGGGCTTGATGATACTGTGTGGATATCCAGCATTATTTAATGTAATGTTTAATTTATTTCATTGAATTTTTAATTAAACTACGCGGCGTATGACCCGTGAGCTGGTCGGTACCTGGCGCAGCGCATCAGCTTTGTCATACAGCGAGGCAATGCAGCCAGCGTCTTACACTTTCAACTAATATTGATATAGATCAGTTTAGCTACCTGTCGTTTCTTTGCAACAGTTAGCTCGACTGTTTCAATTGTAAATACTGGTTCTAATTTGGTTATTGAATTGTAATTTTCTCTATTTTTAATTTAAACACAACCTACTTTCCTCAACCTCCGTCGCTCCCTCAGTGTTGCTGCTTTCCTCCTATCCACTGCTGCGGTCTTCCTCTTGCATGCCTTGCAAGCCCATGCCAGGCAACGTCTGCTAGGTCCGAGCACATGCTGGATGTGGTCTTCTTGGTCGCCTTTCGTTTCGTTTTTCACCTGGCAACATTCTTTGTTTGTTTCTTTTTTGTTGTTGTTGAACTCGTAGCTGTTGTAGCTCATTTTGAGTTGTTTTAATGTTTCGGAGTTTTGAACGTTGGTGACAGTCAATTTAGTGACTTGGTAAATAATGTTTTGATCATTATGTAACTTATTATTGCCATACCGAAAAAGTCAAGTTTATTTAATTTTAACTCACACTCTCGCAAGCTTAAAAATTTTACATACATAAAAAAATCTATTTTATTTTATTTAAATTCCATCTGAATAGGTAAATTTTCAAACCTAATCAAAATCCGATCACAATGCTTTCAGGGTTTCCACTATTTTATATAATCTATACAAATTATAATTTGCATATATATAAATAATTATTTATCACCTTTTTATGCACAAAATCACTAAAGAGTCTCAATACCCATTTAAAATTCGAACTCTGAACTTGTCACTGTCAAAAACCCCGCCAAATTATCGTGCTCGCGCGCGTCGCCGCCTCTTAGACGACACTGAATTCCACCCTCTCGTATTATACAAAATATATTTGCTATTAATAAACTTACCGCTCTGAAAGCAGCCAATTTATTAATGTTTAGATTGAAATTGATGCCGCCCATATATCGGGCGTGAATTTGTAGTGATGAAAAAGCTGGGACGTTTTTATTTGAGCAGCTAGTTTATGTTGTATATCGATTTTTAAGAGAGCGACATTTTTTCGCCGTTATTTTATTGGTTATTTTTGTTGTTTCCTCATAGTTGGATAATGTAGGGCGAATGCTTTGATACAATCTCGTTTCCTATATATAAAAGTGGATAGCTGTTTGTTGGTCTGATTTATAATATGTGCTTACCTAAATAGTTTGTTTTCTAAAAATGTTGTAGAATAGATAATTATTTATTGCACACAAAACAAAAGAGTTAAAAAACTAAATAAACATTCAGATATATGGGATAATTGGCGGTCTTTTCGCTCTCGCGCTAACTCTACCAGACAACTGTGGATGGAAAGGACCGTTGGATTGAACAACTTAATGTTATTAGCGTATTTCTACTTTTGAAATAATTACATATTCCTATGTGTCATATCCAAAGAAAATAAACGAAAAATACTTGTGCGAAGCCGGGGAGACCGCTCTAGCTTATTTTCCAGCTAAACTACCCTCGCCGTTTTACCTTTATTAACTACTCGCTTATTTAACCCGTACCTGGTCAAGTGGTCAGTCTGGTCTGGCCTAATAATAACTTGTCATATAAGAGCATGACAGTTGGACGGGGTCACACGCGCATGCGCCATCGAGGGTAGGGATGCTGCGGGCACAGAGGAGGGTGTGGAGTGGTGTGCGAGTAAAATATTTTGAGTTGAGTTAGTTGAGTTTTCGTAGGTTATATTAGTATGATAGTATTTTATGTAATGATGTGTAATTTGTTTTTGTTTTGTATTTTCAATACCATGCGCGAAGGGCAACATCAGGTCTACTGAATTCTTATCTGTAAAAGGGGTTCGAAGATTTTTGTTCGAAGCCTGGAAGTCCGCCATTTTTCATAAAATGGCGGACGTTGACTAAGTCAAAATGTATGAACCTCTTTGCAAATGCATCTATTATTATTATTGGTAAGTAAACATAATTTGGTAAAATCTTTGGAACTTACGTCTAGCTCGGATTTTACATTTTAGTTTAAATAGATGTGTTTATTGTTCGCTCCAAGATTCAATTATCTCTTGAATTTAGTACCTACCTATCTTGTTTGTGTTAAAGTGAATAAAATATTAATAGGTACCCAGACATTATTCTTTTATTAAAGCTGACAAATAAAAAGAAGGGAAGGGACCTACAGAATTGTTCTGTTATAATTCTGAAGTTTTAATACCGTTACGTTTTTACTACCAGTAACCTACTATTAATACAACACAATACAATAAAATACACTTTATTGCTTACCAAAGAAGAAAAATACACAAAAGCAGAAAAATCTTTTTTTTACAAAGTTATACAATGGGCGGCCTTACCAGACAGCCGAATGATCTCTTCCAGACAGCCTTCGGATGGACACGAAGCAGTTTTATCTTAAAACGGTGGCGTAATATTATACATATATTTAAGGTTTTATAAAAGCATAATAAACTTTCCCAGGTATAATCAAATTAAAATATTTCTAACTCAACTCCATGCCACCTACTGTCTTACGTCAGTTCATCCCCAGTTTTTGGGGTGTGATCAGCTATCCGAGCTCCGCCATTTAAAACTCTAATAAAACCTATTTTTCTATTCAAAACCTTAAAAAAATACACATTATTCCTTCGCAAAAGTATTTTTTCATTTTGATATTTAGAAAAACGGTGTGAAGTGGTTAAAAATTGGATTATTACTATGGAAGGTGGGTGGAATATGGATTTTCTGTCTCATCTTTATAAGGTCATTATTATTAGCGATATAGCCATCAAACGTCATCAGGATTGCAATGTATTATTTTTAGGTATTGTTTTGAACGGGCAGCGTGAAAATAATTGAATCACACAAATTATTTTACAAATAACAACGGCTTATGATAAAAAAAAGCGTAAACCTTTAAGTAATTCATTTCTTTTTTTTTCTAATTTCATTTATTTTCTCTTCGCAGAGGTTATTTTACAGTTATATCTGTTTTATATCTAGGAATAGTATAACTAATAAAGACCGTAGGTACAAATACTTGTATGATACAGGTGCCATTGATAGATTTTAAAACCCGTGTATACACCATTAAAAAGTTTTACTTAAGAGATTTATTTGGTTTTTATTATAAGGCAATTATTTCTGTCTATAACATCTGTCCCAATCAAATAAATTTATGTGAATTAATATTAAGACTTCTCTTAAAATATTATATAATTACTTAGAAAATATCAATAAAATTTAGAAGTTATGTATTTTGATGTCATTTTCCTAAAGACTTTTAGCTATCCTATTTCTGCAGTCTTGGTAATTTTGTATACCTTGACACGATAAAACTTCTTAATAATTAGGAAGGATTACAATTTACATGTTATAATTATAAATCATGCCTAACTGAAAACCACGCAGTATTGGACAATTGCCTAGTTATGTAAAATGTTGAGTTAGGGATTCATTTTACCCTACTTTTATTATTATTTGTTTTTTATTTGTTTTCTGCTTAGTTATTATAAGAGTAGGTACTTGTGTTAGTTATAGATTTATTTATTTTTCTATGCTCAATTTTCCTTTCTTTTTTATTTGTTGTGTTTTTATTTTGGTTAAACCAAATAACGTTTAACTTATGATATCTTAATTTAAATTCAGCCAATAAGCTGCTATAATTCGAGGTATACACTCGCGTATGAATCAGTAAGCTTTTTTATTTATTTCAAAATAAATTCTTAGACGAAATTTTAACTACAGGTTGATACTAAATTCTTCATTATTTACGTCCCGCCGAATTTCGTTGGGGCCGTTTTGGCGTGAAATGTAAAAGATAAACAGACTTCCTTTCGCTTTATTATCGTTTATGTCAGAAATAAAGACGTGTTAATCTTTAATATCAAAGAAAATTAGAATTACAACAAAAAAATAGAACTGCTATTTACAATTGAAACAATGTAATTGATTTTCTATTCACCGATTTTTTATCCTTTGGAAGTACAAATCCTCCCTTCCGACTCCCTACCCCTTAGGGAAGGATCGACAAAAGTTACATCGAATCGCATTAGGTAATATTGCATTCATTTCAAATTATTTGAGTACGCATTCGATGACAAAGTGACGTAATTTTTCTCTATTCTGCCATAGACAAGAATCCCCGGGCTAGAGGGTTGGTAAATATATCCAATACAATGGATTTATTAATAAAACTAACCTAGATTCATAATTTATGATTCGACGTGTGACCCGAGAGCTGGTCAGTATCTGGTGCAGCGCATTAGCATTGCTATATACAGCGAGGAAATGCAGCCATAATCTTAAGGACGTTACCAACTCAGATGAGCTCTCTCTAGATAGCTGCAACAGTCTAATGTTAACTCAATTGTTTCAATTGTAAATGCTAGTTCTAATTTGGTTATTTTATTGTCATTTTCTATGTTAAAAGTAAAAGATCAATGTTAAAAGGATTTAAATAATTGAAGTATTACACATAAATATACATATACATACCTACACTTGCGAATGTTCACTAGATAGTAAACCTAGTCGCTTCTCGCTGTCTGTCTGTCCCTATGTATGCTTAGAGCTTTAAAATTACGCAACGGATTTTGATGCAGTTTTTGTAATTTTGTAATATAAATGCATTAGTAACAGCATTGCACCCGTTCGAAGTCGGGGCGGGCTGCTAGTAATAAATGAAATACTTAAAAAAAACGATCAAATAAGCGATAAAACGTCTGTTAACTTATAAAACACAGGATTAGGTTCTCATGCAGCTTTCGTAAGAGGCAATGCAATCGATGCTGACCTAGTTTTGAGAGTTGGATGACCTAGGTCTTAGAAACCTAGGTCTTATAAGATTATTAGCTTTATCCCGGCATCGTTTATTTGCAACTATGTAGGAACTTTATTTTTCTTTTATTATATTATATAAAGCTTAATAACCACTGACTGACTGACATAATTGTTCTCCTTGATGGTGGAGGGGGAGGTATGGTTTTTTTTACAGAATCATATACTAGGTGTCGGGGGGACCTAGGGAAAATTCCGACTTTTCCAAATTTGCCCCCCCTTCTCCCCCCCCTTTAGGGGGGCTCCCAAACAGAGCCATACTGAATGTTCTTTTTTATGGGGTTGTATAGAGGGGGTCAAATGGTTTTAAGGCAGGTAAAAATTTCCCCCCCCCTTTGCCCCCTGACCCCCCCTTTTGAAGTTGCTACCGAAAAGAGTCGAAATAGAAAAAAATTGATTGCAGCACCGTATAGAGGGTTCCTTCTCGTGTTGAAAAATAAAAAAAAAACACCCCCCCTCCATGCCCATTTTCACCCCCCCTTTTTGTATCTCCCAAACGGATCGACCTAGAAGAAAAATTTTTTCACAGTCATGTAGAGGGGAAAAAGTCATTTTGAATGCCAAAAAAAGTTTGAACCCTTTGACCCCCCAGACCCCCTTTTTTAATAAAAAACCGAAAATTGGCCAAATTTTGACCTTTTTTTTCGGGTGGAGCATTGCGGCGAGCGAAGCGAGCTGCAATGCGACTACGGGGAACAGCACGGCGAGCGAAGCGAGCTGTGCTGTGACCCCCCATGACCCCCCACGACCCCCTCATGACCCCCCCAGCAAGCGGATGGAGCATTGCGGCGAGCGAAGCGAGCTGCAATGCGACTTAGGGGAACAGCACGGCGAGCGAAGCGAGCCGTGCTGTGACCCCTCTCTTCCAGCAGGCGGTGAGCATTGCGGCGAGCGAAGCGAGCTGCAATGCGACTAAGGGGAACAGCAAGGCGAGCGAAGCGAGCCGTGCTGTGACCCTTACGACCCCCATGACCCCCCCAGCAAGCGGATGGAGCATTGCGGCGAGCGAAGCGAGCTGCAATGCGACTAAGGGGAACAGCACGGCGAGCGAAGCGAGCCGTGCTGTGACCCCCACGACCACTCTGTTCCAGTAGGCGGGGAGCATTGCGGCGAGCGAAGCGAGCTGCAATGCGACTAAAGGGAACAGCAAGGCGAGCGAAGCGAGCCGTGCTGTGACCCCCACGACCCCCTCATGACCCCCCCAGCAAGCGGATGGAGCATTGCGGCGAGCGAAGCGAGCTGCAATGCGACCAAGGGGAACAGCACGGCGAGCGAAGCGAGCCGTGCTGTGAACTCCCACGACCATCCTCTTCCAGCAGGCGGGGAGCATTGCGGCGAGCGAAGCGAGCTGCAATGCGACTACGGGGAACAGCACGGCGAGCGAAGCGAGCCGTGCTGTGACCCCTCATGACCACTCTCTCCCAGCAGGCGGGGAGCATTGCGACCAAGGGGAACAGCACGGCCAGCGAAGCGAGCCGTGCTGTGACCCCCACGAACCCCCACTCCCAGCAAGCGGATGGAGCATTGCGGCGAGCGAAGCGAGCTGCAATGCGACTAAGAGGAACAGCATGGCGAGCGAAGCGAGCCGTGCTGTGACTCCCCTCTTCTAGCAGGCGGGGAGCATTGCGGCGAGCGAAGCGAGCTGCAATGCGACTAAGGGGAACAGCACGGCGAGCGAAGCGAGCCGTGCTGTGACCCCCACGACTCCCCATGAGGAGGGTCGGATTGCGGTGAGCGAAGCGAACCGCAATTCGACAACTGTCACACTGCAAGGCGAGCGAAGCGAGCCTTGCTGTGTGACCCAACACCCCTACATATGGGTATCGTTTTCGACTAAATCAAACACGTAGATTACGAAATAGATGTCCATTTTCAAATCCAAGATGGCTGACAGTTTACTATCGCAGATTTTACACATGGATATCGATTTCCATCAAATCAAAGACGTTTTAGGTTATGAAAAGTAAAAACTCCAATGCAATAAGGCCGCCTAAGGCGAAGCACAACCCCCGAGCTGCTTGCAGCTCGGGCACATATACCCTCTAGTTATATTATATATAGCTTAATTACCACTGACTCACTGACTGACTGACATAATTGTTCTCCTTGATGGTGGAGGGGGAGGTATGGTTTTTTTTACAGAATCATATACTAGGTGTCGGGGGGACCTAGGGAAAATTCCGACTTTTCCAAATTTGCCCCCCCTTCTCCCCCCCCTTTAGGGGGGCTCCCAAACAGAGCCATACTGAATGTTCTTTTTTGTGGGGTTGTATAGAGGGGGTCAAATGGTTTTAAGGCAGGTAAAAATTTCCCCCCCCCCTTTGCCCCCTGACCCCCCCTTTTCAAGTTGCTACCGAAAAGAGTCGAAATAGAAAAATTTGGATTGCGATGTCGTATAGGGGGTTCCTTCTCGTGTTGAAAAATAAAAAAAAACACCCCCCCTTCCATGCCCATTTTCACCCCCCCTTTTTGTATCTCCCAAACGGATCGACCTAGAAGAAAAAATTTTTCACAGTCATGTAGAGGAGAAAAAGTCATTTTTAACGCCAAAAAAAGTTTGACCCCCCTGACCCCCCAGACCCACTTTTTTTATAAAAAACCGAAAATTGGCCAAATTTTGACCTTTTTTTTCGGGTGGAGCATTGCGGCGAGCGAAGCGAGCTGCAATGCGACTACGGGGAACAGCACGGCGAGCGAAGCGAGCTGTGCTGTGACCCCCATGACCCCCCACGACCCCCCAAAAACCCCCTCTCTCAGCAGGCGGGGGAGCATTGCGGCGAGCGAAGCGAGCTGCAATGCGACTAAGGGGAACAGCAAGGCGAGCGAAGCGAGCCGTGCTGTGACCCCCACGACCCCCTCATGACCCCCCCAGCAAGCGGATGGAGCATTGCGGCGAGCGAAGCGAGCTGCAATGCGACTAAGGGGAACAGCACGGCGAGCGAAGCGAGCCGTGCTGTGACCCCTCTCTTCCAGCAGGCGGTGAGCATTGCGGCGAGCGAAGCGAGCTGCAATGCGACTAAGGGGAACAGCAAGGCGAGCGAAGCGAGCCGTGCTGTGACCCTTACGACCCCCATGACCCCCCCAGCAAGCGGATGGAGCATTGCGGCGAGCGAAGCGAGCTGCAATGCGACTAAGGGGAACAGCACGGCGAGCGAAGCGAGCCGTGCTGTGACCCCCACGACCACTCTGTTCCAGTAGGCGGGGAGCATTGCGGCGAGCGAAGCGAGCTGCAATGCGACTAAGGGGAACAGCAAGGCGAGCGAAGCGAGCCGTGCTGTGACCCCCACGACCCCCTCATGACCCCCCCAGCAAGCGGATGGAGCATTGCGGCGAGCGAAGCGAGCTGCAATGCGACCAAGGGGAACAGCACGGCGAGCGAAGCGAGCCGTGCTGTGACCCCCACGACCACTCTGTTCCAGTAGGCGGGGAGCATTGCGGCGAGCGAAGCGAGCTGCAATGCGACTAATGGGAACAGCACGGCGAGCGAAGCGAGCCGTGCTGTGACCTCCCACGACCATCCTCTTCCAGCAGGCGGGGAGCATTGCGGCGAGCGAAGCGAGCTGCAATGCGACTACGGGGAACAGCACGGCGAGCGAAGCGAGCCGTGCTGTGACCCCTCATGACCACTCTCTCCCAGCAGGCGGGGAGCATTGCGGCGAGCGAAGCGAGCTGCAATGCGACCAAGGGGAACAGCACGGCCAGCGAAGCGAGCCGTGCTGTGACCCCCACGAACCCCCACTCCCAGCAAGCGGATGGAGCATTGCGGCGAGCGAAGCGAGCTGCAATGCGACTAAGAGGAACAGCATGGCGAGCGAAGCGAGCCGTGCTTTGACCACCACCCTCTTCCAGCAGGCGGGGAGCATTGCGGCGAGCGAAGCGAGCTGCAATGCGACCAAGGGGAACAGCACGGCGAGCGAAGCGAGCCGTGCTGTGACCCCCACTCTCTTTTAAGAGGTGGGTCGGATTGCGGTGAGCGAAGCGAACCGCAATTCGACAACTGTCACACTGCAAGGCGAGCGAAGCGAGCCTTGCTGTGTGACCAAACACCCACACAATATGGGTATCGTTTTCGACTAAATCAAACACGTAGATTACGAAAAAGATGTCCATTTTCAAATCCAAAATGGCTGACAGTTTACCATCGCAAATGTTACACATGCGTATCGATTTCCATCAAATCAAAGACGTTTTAGGTTATGAAAAGTAGCAACTCCTACGACGATAAGGCCGCCTATGGCGAAGCACAACCCCCGAGCTGCTTGCAGCTCGGGCACATATACCCTCTAGTTATATTATATATAGCTTAATTACCACTCACTCACTCACTCACTGATTGACATAATTGTTCTCCTTGATGGTGGAGGGGGAGGTATGGTTTTTTTTATGGAATCGTATAGAGGGTGTCGGGGGGACCTAGGGAAAATTCCGACTTTTCCAAATTTGCCCCCCCTTCTCCCCCCCCTTTAGGGGGGCTCCCGAACAGAGCCATACTGAATGTTCTTTTTTGTGGGGTTGTATAGAGGGGGTCAAATGGTTTTAAGGCAGGTAAAAACTTCCCCCCCCCCTTTGCCCCCTGACCCCCCCTTTTCAAGTTGCTACCGAAAAGAGTCGAAATAGAAAAAATTGGATTGCGGTGTCGTATAGGGGGTTCCTTCTCGTGTTGAAAAATAAAAAAAAACACCCCCCCTTCCATACCCATTTTCACCCCCCCCTTTTTGTATCTCCCAAACGGATCGACCTAGAAGAAAAATTTTTTCACAGTCATGTAGAGGGGAAAAAGTCATTTTGAATGCAAAAAAAAGTTTGAACCCTTTGACCCCCCAGACCACCTTTTTTAATAAAAAACCGAAAATTGGCCAAATTTTGACCTTTTTTTTCGGGTGGAGCATTGCGGCGAGCGAAGCGAGCTGCAATGCGACTTAGGGGAACAGCAAGGCGAGCGAAGCGAGCCGTGCTGTGACCCCCACTTTGCCCCCCACGACCCCCCAAAAACCCCCTCTCTCAGCAGGCGGGGGAGCATTGCGGCGAGCGAAGCGAGCTGCAATGCGACTAAGGGGAACAGCAAGGCGAGCGAAGCGAGCCGTGCTGTGACCCCCCATGACCTCCCACGACCCCCCAAAAACCCCCTCTCTCAGCAGGCGGGGGAGCATTGCGGCGAGCGAAGCGAGCTGCAATGCGACTAAGAGGAACAGCACGGCGAGCGAAGCGAGCCGTGCTGTGACCCCCCTCTTCCAGCAGGCGTGGAGCATTGCGGCGAGCGAAGCGAGCTGCAATGCGACTAAGGGGAACAGCATGGCGAGCGAAGCGAGCCGTGCTGTGATCCCCCTCTTCCAGCAGGCGGGGAGCATTGCGGCGAGCGAAGCGAGCTGCAATGCGACTACGGGGAACAGCACGGCGAGCGAAGCGAGCCGTGCTTTGACTACCACCCTCTTCCAGCATGCGGGGAGCATTGCGGCGAGCGAAGCGAGCTGCAATGCGACTAAGGGGAACAGCACGGCGAGCGAAGCGAGCCGTGCTGTGACCCCCATGACTCCCATGAGGAGGGTCGGATTGCGGTGAGCGAAGCGAACCGCAATTCGACAACTGTCACACTGCAAGGCGAGCGAAGCGAGCCTTGCTGTGAGACCAAACACCCACATAATATGGATATCGTTTTCGACTAAATCAAACACGTAGATTACGAAAAAGATGTCAATTTTCAAATCCAAGATGGCTGCCAGTTTACTATCGCAGATTTTACACATGGGTATCGATTTCCATCAAATCAAAGACGTTTTAGGTTATGAAAAGTAACAACTCCTACGACGATAAGGCCGCCTAAGGCGAAGCACAACCCCCGAGCTGCTTGCAGCTCGGGCACATATACCCTCTAGTTATATTATATATAGCTTAATTACCACTGACTGACTGACATAATTGTTCTCCTTGATGGTGGAGGGGGAGGTATGGTTTTTTTTACAGAATCATATACTAGGTGTCGGGGGGACCTAGGGAAAATTCCGACTTTTCCAAATTTGCCCCCCCTTCTCCCCCCCTTTAGGGGGGCTCCCAAACGGAGCCATACTGAATGTTCTTTTTTGTGGGGTTGTATAGAGGGGGTCAAATGGTTTTAAGGCAGGTAAAAATTTCCCCCCCCCCTTTGCCCCCGGACCCCCCCTTTTGAAGTTGCTACCGGAAAGAGTCGTTATAGAAAAATTTGGATCGCGGGGTCGTATAAAGGGTTTCTTCTCGTGTTGAAAAATAAAAAAAATCACCCCCCCCTCCACCCACATTTTCACCCCCCCTTTTTGTATCTCCCAAACGGGTCGACCTAGAAGAAAAATTTTTTCACAGTCAAGTAGAGGAGGAAAAGTCGTTTTAAACGCCAAAAAAAGTTTGAACCCTTTGACCCCCCAGACCCCCTTTTTTAATAAAAAACCGAAAATTGGCCAAATTTTGACCTTTTTTTTCGGGTGGAGCATTGCGGCGAGCGAAGCGAGCTGCAATGCGACTACGGGGAACAGCACGGCGAGCGAAGCGAGCCGTGCTGTGACCCCCACGACCCCCTCATGACCCCCCCAGCAAGCGGATGGAGCATTGCGGCGAGCGAAGCGAGCTGCAATGCTACCAAGGGGAACAGCACGGCGAGCGAAGCGAGCCGTGCTGTGACCCCCCACGTGCAACCAAGGGGAACAGCATGGCGAGCGAAGCGAGCCGTGCTGTGACACCCCTCTTCCAACAGGCGTGGAGCATTGCGGCGAGCGAAGCGAGCTGCAATGCGAAAGGGGAACAGCACGGCGAGCGAAGCGAGCCGTGCTGTGACCTCCCACGACCATCCTCTTCCAGCAGGCTGGGAGCATTGCGGCGAGCGAAGCGAGCTGCAATGCGACTAAGAGGAACCCCCCTCTTCCAGCAGGCGTGGAGCATTGCGGCGAGCGAAGCGAGCTGCAATGCGACTACGGGGAACAGCACGGCGAGCGAAGCGAGCCGTGCTATGACCCCCTTCTTCCAGCAGGCGGGGAGCATTGCGGCGAGCGAAGCGAGCTGCAATGCGACTAAGGGGAACAGCATGGCGAGCGAAGCGAGCCGTGCTGTGATCCCCCTCTTCCAGCAGGCGTGGAGCATTGCGGCGAGCGAAGCGAGCTGCAATGCGACTACGGGGAACAGCATGGCGAGCGAAGCGAGCCGTGCTGTGACCTACCACGACCATCCTCTTCCAGCAGGCGGGGAGCATTGCGGCGAGCGAAGCGAGCTGCAATGCGACTACGGGGAACAGCACGGCGAGCGAAGCGAGCCGTGCTTTGACCACCACCCTCTTCCAGCAGGCGGGGAGCATTGCGGCGAGCGAAGCGAGCTGCAATGCGACCAAAGGGAACAGCACGGCGAGCGAAGCGAGCCGTGCTGTGACCCCCACTCTCTTTTAAGAGGTGGGTCGGATTGCGGTGACCGAAACGAACCGCAATTCGACAACTGTCACACTGCAAGGCGAGCGAAGCGAGCCTTGCTGTGTGACCCAACACCCTCACATATGGGTATCGTTTTCCACTAAATCAAACACGTAGATTACGAAAAAGATGTCCATTTTCAAATCCAAGATGGCTGACAGTTTACTATCGCAGATTTTACACATGGATATCGATTTCCATCAAATCAAAGACGTTTTAGGTTATGAAAAGTAAAAACTCCAATGCGATAAGGCCGCCTAAGGCGAAGCACTCCCCCCGAGCTGCTTGCAGCTCGGGCACATATACCCTCTAGTCATAATATATAAGCGTCGATTACCACTGACTGACTGACTCATTGACATAATTGTTCTCCCTGATGGTGGATGGGGAGGTATGGTTTTTATTACTAAACTTTAAAGAGTCATTCAATGGGACCTGGGGAAAATTCCGACTTTTCCGATTTTTCAACTTCTTGTACCCGAAAAGACGATTTCAAAAAGGGTCGATTTCGAGGTCTTTTTTGAGAAATTTGAATTTTTTTTTTCGTCATCCCGTAGAGGAAGCGATTTCGCATCGAGTGCTGTTCATCCGCCCCCTCCAGGGTGCACCACCTCGACGTGGTGAGGGAAAGCAGCTTCTCCGCGAGGGTTTTCGCCCCCTGGCCGCCGAACCGAGCCGCGCCGCATCATGCGGTGGTGGAAGCCAGTTTACTCGTGCCAAGCGCCATCCGTTTCAGTAAAAAAAATTCCTCCAGGGTGCACCCCCTGGACGTGGCGACCGAAAACGTGACTGCGGTTCCTCGAGTGAATAGCGGCCCCAATCGGCCGCGCGCTCGTGCGAGTTTCATACGAAAATCTTCCTCTTGAATTGCTCTATTCATTAAAAAAAAGTTCTTTGAAATCGGTTCACAACTTTTCGAGATATAAGCATGCAAAGAGCCGAAAGAATGTCGAAGTCGAAGGCGAGCCGACGCGTGCCGCGGTTGACCTTGACAAACAGTGCAAACAGCTACAACAGCCCAAACGCATACAGAATAAGGTTCAATATAGAATGGCCTGCTACGTTGCCAAGTGGGTGTTTCATGTGACGTCATCCGCTTTATTTTCTGTCTTTGTTTTCAACGTAGGCATTTACATATGTTAGAGTAGGACAGCAGAGATTATTGCGCAAGATTATAACTAGATGTAACTACAGGTCAAATTAGAAGTCGCTATCGAAGCGTTTCGAGAATTTGTAAGCTTTTGAACCCATGTTTAGTTTTTTCATCTGAGGACGGTTCCTACTTCCACTTTGTTGGAATATTCGTAGTGTTTTGAAAGACGTGGCGCGGGGTGCGGTGGCGGCGGCGGGGTGGGTTTCAAAGGATTTTATAGTATTAAATAAATACCTA
This sequence comes from Eupithecia pulchellata, assembly GCA_963931895.1. Lineage (NCBI taxonomy): Eukaryota > Metazoa > Arthropoda > Insecta > Lepidoptera > Geometridae > Eupithecia > Eupithecia pulchellata. The sequence goes on along the minus strand of CAWVOY010000082.1, from coordinate 1,687 downwards.
CTTTGGAATGTTATAAAAATATAACTCATTTCATACGACAGACAGACCGATCTTGCGCGGTGAATATCTCATATTTTTAGTTACCTATCCTTTATGTTAGATTTTAGCACAAATTTTAGTGTGATGCAATAGGTAGGTTAATATTTTCTAAATAAACAACACAAATAACAGGGAAGTTACAAATTGAGATAAATACCTACCTACCTACAGTTATAACAAAAAGTTTACTTATTAGGTCATTTCCAATAAATAGAGATTAATAGGTAATGGCGATCTTAGACGAGTTGGACGACGCGTGGCGGGGCGCGGCGGGCGGCGCGGCGGCGGGGATCAAAGGACTTTTTGATATTAAATACTTTGGAAGGTTACATAATAAATATAATGATTAGCACTGGGTATTTAATGCCTTTTTTTCGCGATAAATACCCGTTACAATCGTGCTTATCATTATGTGTTCAGATAAAAATTAAAAACACTTAAGTAGGTACCTATTTAATATAAATTAAAAGTAGAGATATTTATTATTATTTTATTTGATTATATTACGTGCAGCACGCAGAACAGTTGCCTCGATTTGGTTGTCTTCTTCCACCTATTTTATCTACTTATACTACAATCAAATAAGCTTAGAGTCATGGTATGCACATCATACATAACAGCGTAGGTATATAATAATCCTAGATCCTGTTCCAACTCTTTAGGTACCTACCTATAGAAGGAACCCTAAGTTGTAGGCATCACCTGTGTGTGTTGCACATCATAATAACAGACAATAGGAGCAGCGTAGGTAAGTATATAATAATCCTATATCCTGTTCCAACTCTTTAGGTACTTACCTATAGAACCCTAAGTTGTAGGCATCACCTGTGTCGGACTTCCATTTCAAACAAAAGACAAAATTTCAATGCGCGGCGTCGCGTCGCGTCGGGGGGCGTGGCGGTGTTTCAAAAGTCGAGCGAGCGTTTGTTTGTCGCTCCGTTTTATTATTACTGTTTTTGCAGCTTTGTTTGTTTATGTTTACCGGTAGGAATGAAATTGGAAAGATATTGTACTTAAGTACTCGATATTATAGGTATAGAAGTACTATGCCTTCGTTACATTATTGTGTCTTTAAATAGATATTAGGTAGGAATCGCACATACCTACTGAGGACCCAACAGCTACACAGCCATGCAGTAAAAGATTCAAAAGTTCAATACATTTTGGCCTGCGAAGTTGCCAAGTGGTGTTTCATGTTAAAACCAAACCATTGTGTCTTTGTTATATTGGCAATAAGGCCATAAGGCCGCCAAAGGCAAAGCCCTCCTCATGAGTTTACAGGTCGCAAGTTCAAATCTTAAAGTACGGAAAGAAAGAAATCGTGAAAGTTATCTACCTCACAATTATTAACCAGCAGCAGTCCGCCGTAAGTTAAGTACAATATCTTACCTATTTAACAAAAACATATATTTTCACCACAGGTGCGCCCCCTGGACGTGGCGACCGAAAACGTGACTGCGGTTTGTAAAGTGAATAGCGGCCCCAATCAGCCGCCTGCCCGCGCGCTTTTTGTACGAAAATCTTTCTCTTGAATTGCTCTATCCAATAAAAAAAAGTTCTTTGAAATCGGTTCACAACTTTTCGAGATATAAGCATGAAAAGGGGAGAAAGAATGTATGCCGCGGTTGATCTTGAAGTCCATAGTTGG
>CAWVOY010000081.1:0-14977 GCA_963931895.1 Eupithecia pulchellata | reverse complement strand
CTGATTGACCCCAAAGTTCTATGACCTCGGCGCTAGAGTTCAAACTGTGTCCGATACAGATACAGATACCGATACAGAGCATTCCGATAAGAGTTGATTAGGTTCAATTTGAGTGGCGGATCCGACACAGAGTACCCCGACTCCACGTGGTCTTGTGCGTGGCGCCCCTAGAGTGTATATAATAAGCCGGAGGCGCGAAGGGAGTGCAGCCTCCGCCAGCCGTAATAAGGGACAGGCACCGCGCGAGCCGCAGCGGCTGAGGCTGGTCGCCGAAGGCGACCAAAAAGCCGAAGCTGCGGAGGTGAGCTGCTCACCTCCGCAGCTTCGGCTTTTTGGTCGCCTTCGGCAGTGGTGCCTGTCCCTTGTTACGGCTGGCGGAGAGGCTGCACTTCCCGCAGCGCCGGAGCTATCGAACGCGATTCTTTACACTCGTCGTCGGGGACAGTTAGGCATCGATCAAAATTTTTCTAAGTCTCAGCCCCATACAAAATCGATGAAAATTTTTCTAAGTCTAAAATAAATATTTTTTTTAGTTTTTCCTGAAAATTTCGGCTATCTCTTTTGTAACTATTACAATATTACTAATTTTAAAAAAAAAAAAAAAAAAAAAAAAAAAATGTATGGGACCCTCTTTGCGACACCCCGACCCCATTTGTAGACAATATTACGCCAAATAAAGTTTATCGAGGTCGCTGGTCGGCCGCACACTTCCCGTGCGGTCAACAACGCGCCACCAACGCGCCACCACCGCGCCGCCACCGCGCCGCCATTAGGTTTTATTACCTATGTTACTTTAGGTAGGTAGGTACCTCTATACATACATCTATATATTATTAAAAATAAACAAAGTGTATGGTTTTAATAATGTTTACATATTTTTTCAAATTTGCTTGCCAAAATGTAAAATACCTATAAACATTTGCATTTTTATTCTAGCAATCGATAGATTCTATCTGCCTTATTTCTTACACGGTTTGTTAGAGATATGCTAACAAACCGTGTAAGAAATAAGACAGATCTTATTTATGTGTTATGTTATGATGAGACTGGTCTGTAGAACAGCCGTGAGTTGGAGAGAAACTATCAGGAGCGTCACCGCGACACACACAACACAACACTTTGCAGCAGGCAAAGTGAATTATAAAAGCAAAATTTGTGCATCCGGATTCCGGAACGAGGGCCCTCCTTTTGAACCCAGTTAGCTAAATTATTAATTTGTCACAAAATTGTAATTTCATATTTGTTCGAGTATCAATGTCAAATTCAAAGTTAAATGTCTTGCTAATTAATAAATTTATTTCATGTTTACATGAACTTCTTATTAGAATTGATGAAAAAATTATATCAAGGTCAGAAAAAACGAGAGAGTCTTAAAAACGGTACAAATAAATAAATAAATAATGCTGGACAATCCACACAGCATCATCTAGCCCCAAGCTAAAGGTACAATTTTCATATAATTATGTCACTCCTACTAAACAGCCAGTAGCCCAGCTTCAGCTGTATTATTATAATTTACTGCCGACACCACAGATATATATTTACATATATATCTGTGACCGACACCATGTTTTATTTCTAGGTACACTTGTATCTAAATCAATCAATCAATGATCATGATCATAAACATTGTTTCCTGACGTTTCCGCCTGTACTGTACATACCTAACAGTTCTTCCTTTGTTTATGAAGCTGAAGCTGAACAAGCAAAAAGCTTCAAAACAATTTCATGTAAGTACTTGTTTTTGTAATCTTCCGCGACGTCACCGACGGCGCCGTCGGGAGACCAGCGTCAGCTGTTGTAACATGTTGTTACAACTAACTGATGCTGCGACAGATACACTGTTCTGTGACTCAATGCAAATCTAGTCTGCGTTGTGTTTTTATTTATTAAATCATGGTTGTTGTTGTCTTTGCTTTTGTTTATTGTGTTTAAAGTAAAATTTTCTCATTCATTGGTGGAAAGTGAAGACGCGTGTATCACGGAGGTCCAGAAGACCTTCACTCTAGTCTCGAAAAGAGCCAGGTGGTAGGCAGTGGCACAACAGAAGCAGGCAGCGAGTTCCACTGCTTCGCGGTGGTGGCGCTCAGTGCGAGTGGAGGGAGGGGCGGGGGGGGGGGGGGTACGTCCAACCAGGAGCATGTAGCGCGCTGTGCACCTGCCTGTCCTCAGTGGAGGGGCGGCGGGGGGAGCAGGTCATGCACTTTCTCGGAAATTCTATGGAACTATGGAAAGAGCTATGCTCGGGGTTTCTCTGAAGGATAAGATTCGAGTAGGCCGGCCATATTTCGCGAAGAACCGATAACCGCTGGACTAAACGTGTTCTTAGGTGGAGACCGTGACTCGGCCAACGTCACTACGTTTGCCGAGTCGAGAGAGTGTAGAACGCCCTCCAGCCAGGTGAAATGATGATTTGTGAAAGACTGCAGACAGATGGAAGGAACAGACAACTGGAAGCGACAGGCTGAAGACAGGCGCTATGGCGTTCATTAGGGGAGGCATTTGTCCAGCAGTGAGCTAACATGGGCTGATGATGATGATTATTATTATTATGTTATCAGGGCGACGCAACGCCGTCCGTGTACAGCACGCGGACGGAGGCGGCCGCGGCGGATGTTATCAGGGCGACGCAACGCCGTCCGTGTACAGCACGCGGACGGAGGCGGCCGCGGCGGACGTAGCGACAACGTCACGTAGCGACAACGTCGCGCAGGCCGCATCGACCAAAGGCTTTGAGAAGCGCGACTCTCATTTTTGTTTTCATCGTAAGGATCTCTTATAAAAACAATAGAGCCTGGAGTTTGCGAATAATGGCGGTAATTTAATGTAATATTACTTCAGTTCAAAACCTAAAAAGACGGCATTTTAGAGTTCCGTACCCGGATATGGTTCGCAAAAAACATGGTGAACATGGAACCGTAGGGCTGAGGCACGTTTTACGTCTGTCCGTCTGTCAGAAGAGAGATCTAATGAACCGTAAAGCTATGAATTTTTCACAAAATGTGTTACCTACTCTGAAAAATACCCTCCCTGGTGAATAAAATAAAAATAAACACCATCGTTGCGCTGCATCAACAAATAATAAAAAAAAATAGAGGAAGGGGCCCCCTACATAGAAATATTTTAGCTTGAACTTTCTCCAGTAGACTTGTATCTCTTGAACCATTAGGGCGCCTTCAAATTAGCCGCAAATTGTCGCGCGTAGGCAGCGCGGCTGCAGCGCTGCGGCTGCGCTGGAAGTAACCCGACGTAGTTAAAAATCACCTAAAAGGTAACAAAAGTCACCTTCTGGCAACGCTGGTGCGCACCGTCACTAGTCGATCGATGAACTGATGCGCGGCCGCAGCGCGGCGCTGCAGCGCTGCAGTCGCGCTGCCTCCGCGCGACAATTTGCGGCTAATTTGAAGGCGCCCTTATAGTAGATATAGGTAGAAACATGAAACTCTCTAGAAGTAAGTTACAGTTCTCTATTGATAAACGACAAATTGTAAGATCAAATACTAAAAATGTTATAAAATTGACAAGACTCTCAAAACTTGTGAATTGTTGATGTTTAAAAAAATATTGATTGATTGTAAAACTATATGTCCTAAACTAACCTATATGTATACACTACATATATTTTTACATATACATATAGTATATATTGCGATGCGGTGGTGTTGCTCATAACATAACATATTATTTTGTTTCGGTTTTTATATAATACTAGCGACTCGTCCCGGCTTCGCTCGCGTGCAACGCTGTATTAAGGAATGCTATAGATAAACCTTCCTCTTGAATCATTATATTTAAAAACAGCATCAATTCCGTTGCGTGGTTCTAAAGATCTAAGCATACATAGGGAGAACGGACAGACAGACAAAGGGAATTGCCTTTGTTTTATACTATGTAGTGATAATCTGTATGTAGTGTAGGTGCATACCTAATGTACGACGTCACTCTATGACTTACGTAGAGATAAGGAAAAATAGATTATTGAATGCAATGCAAACATATCGGATTACTTACGAAGAATCTTTAAGATAAGAAAATAGATAACATTCTTTGTAAAACAATAAGCATATCGAATTACGAAGATAAGGAATTAATAAATCAAAATTAGAGGTAAATTTATAGTATATAAAGCCTTGCTTTTACCACAGTGTACATATAGACAGTGTGGAAACTACCTACAAACGCTCGAAACGGCTCACTCACACAAGCATGCGCATTTACGAGAGCTCTAAGGGGTTTTCGCAGTGCTGTCAGTAGCGGTTGTCGCGTCGCGACGAGCGTTCATGCGTAATTTAGTTTTTTGAAAAATGCTCGATAATATTGCGTTGTATACAGTGTGAACTCAGTTTTATCGAAACCGGAGATTTCGTATTTTAAACTTCCTGCTGATTATTATAAGAATAATGTACTATTATTATTATTGTTATCGAATAATGAGTCCGTGTAATTGATCATAATGAATTCTTGAATTTATTTGAAAATCCAGGCTGTTAAACCGCCGTCTTTCAGGTTGTATAGCTAGAATGAGAATATTTTATACAAAAATTCCTATAAAGAATTCCGACGTGTCGTAGTAGACGCAAGTACTTTTATGTGAATCATTTGTAATAATTAAGATTGACATATTAAGAAATGTTTTTTTAATTGCTAGGTAGAAATCACATGCATTTTCGGATTGAAACACGGTACGGTTTGCAGCCGCTCACGAGTGTTGCCCGCGCGCCACCTGCGCTGCAGTGTCTGCGCGCGCCGTAAAGTTACAACCCTAGTGCTATAATGGAGCGTAGGTATTTATTTCTTCAACTAGGCTTAGTTTCGATACTGGTCCATATGTATACTGTGCTTTTACTCAATAAACATTCAGTATTCAACCCACTACAGTCGTACGAGGAAGAAGCGGTGTTAATTACTCCTTCAAACCACCATTACATGTAGGTACGCGTGCGTGCTGCGGCGCGGCGCCGCCGGCGCGGCGGCGGATATGTGACGTGTCATGTGACATTCGTGCATGACATAGAGCACGCACGGGGCGGGGTGCGGGGCGCGGGGCGCGGGGCGCGGGGGACTCCCTTCTTATCTATACTAATAAATAATATTATAAAGAGGAAATATTTGATTGTTTGTTTGAATTGAATAGACTCCGAAACCATCGATCCGAACCATCAAGATTTGAAAAATTCTTTCACCATTAAAATTCTATATTTTCCCTGATGAACATGAGGCTATAGAATATTTAAAAACAAAATAGGGATCCGCATTATAAATTATTTTTTTATTAAATACCCGTGCGAAGCCGGGACGGACCGCTAGTACTACAATAAGTAGTGTCACTATACTTTTATACAGTTCCAGTTTCATTACTAATAGGTACTACCTAGTGTGGGTAGTGTGAGTAGTGTGTGTGGGTAGGTTCGTACTGGCGCAGGTACTGGCGAGGATGAGGAAAAATATATTACTGAGGGCTGAGGATGTGGAAAAATTAATAATTCAATTCTTATACAAGAAAATGATATTGCGATTCTTAGATATATGTCATTCTTAGATATCCCTAAAGCTGTTGCCCGCTCTCTAAACTCCTCACCTGCAATGGCAGTTGAAGTCTTTAATTTTAGTCATGTAAATGTTATTTTGAAAACCTTTAAGGCGCTAACAGGAGCGAATGACCTTGAGCAAATGGGCGTGGCTATGGTTTCGGCCCGCACTTTGATCAATCCATCTGCCAAGTGTGGTGATCATGGCAAAACAATTCAGCAGTGAAAGTGCAAGTGCTGATAGACAATACATCCGTAATTTTGCTTTTTAAAGAACGGTGCATCAAGCTAAACCAGCAACCCAGCAAAACCCTAGAATTACAATTAATTTTAAATAATTTAAATGTAAATGTTATGTTATGTGTACAACAGAACACTGGATTGTAAAAAATCAGTTACCTACTTCCTTTTTATCCTAGCTATTGTTTTGCAAGTTCCTTTAAAAGAAAAGCTGCTATACGTGGTGGCTCTCTAATTATAGTTAAAAATAGTCTGAAATATAAAGAAAGGAAAGATATTATAAAACTCTCAATTGAAAGGACTATCGAACTTTCTTGTGTGGAACTGGAGCGGCATATCGTAGTGTGTGTTTATCGCCCCCCAGACGCAAATCAGGCAGCTTTTGAATGTACTATGGAAGAGGTTTTGCTAAAAGTATTTACATGTAGGAAAGATCTCATTGTCTGTGGCGATTTTAATATAGATATCTTAGCAAATCCCCTAGCCGAGAGATTGCTTAATTTATTCAAAGCATTTGAATAAATTAAGCAATCTCTCGTTGAATGCTAATGATATAGTGAAAACTTTTAAATCAATTAATATCAAAAATACAGAGGATCTCTGGGGTATTTCAACGAAAGTACTAAGTTCAATCATCAAGCAAGTGGCTCCTTGTTTGGCCTTTATTTTCAATAGTTGCGTCAACGCAGGAGTTTTTCCTGATCTCATGAAATATAGTAATCTTGTTCCTCTTTATAAATCAAGTAGCCACTAGCCACACTGATCCGGCCAATTACAGGCCAATTTCCATACTGCCTGCATTCAGCAAAATTTTTGAGAAAATAATTCTCACTCAGTTAACCTGCCACTTCAACGTTAATAGGTTATTCCATAAAAATCAATTTGGCTTCACCAAAGGTAGATCGACAACAGATGCAGGTACAGTTCTATTAAAACATATATTCGATGCTTGGGATAAAGCAAAAAACGCTATTGGTATATTTTGTGATCTTTCTAAAGCTTTTGATTGTGTAGATCATGGTAATTTAATTAGCAAATTGAAACACTATGGAATTCTATCTGTCTGATAGAGTTCAAAAAGTTGATATTGATAAAGAAAGATCTATAGGTTCGAAGATCGAATTAGGTGTTCCGCAAGGATCAATATTAGGTCCATTTTTATTTTTAATCTATGTTAATGATCTCCCTTTTTTAGCAAGAGATTTTTGTGATATAGTCTTATTTGCTGATGATACCTCGCTGGTTTTTAAAGTTGACAGAAATAAATATAATTATGACGATGTAAATACTTCTCTTTCACAAATACTAGATTGGTTCATCGCCAATAATCTCTTACTCAATGCTAAAAAAACCAAATGCATAAAATTCATGTTACCAAATGTAAGAGATTTCCCTACTAAAATTATGCTAAGGGATGAGATAGTTCTTCTTGTAGACTCTACCATTTTCCTAGGGCTACATATTGATTCCTCTCTGCAATGGAGACCGCAAATTGACGCTCTCGCAGGCAGACTTAGTTCAGCAGCCTATGCAGTTCGAACAATTAGATATAAATTGGTATGGGGTATGGGGTCACAATAATGCTCCAAAAGAGTCAACTGTAAAGAGATTAATGGATAAATTTGCCGAAACTGGGTCTGTTAGTGATGTAAAGACAACAACGCGCCTCCGACCAGGTCGATCGACCGAAAATGTCGCAGCTGTACGTGATGATGTCGCTCAAACTCCATCCACCTCAATTCGACACCGAGCTCAGCAAATTGGTGTCTCCAAATCCACTATGCAGCGAATTTTGACGAAAGATTTGCATCTTCATGCATACAAAGTTCAATTGACTCAGGAACTGAAGCCAGCTGACCATGGAAAGCGAAGGGAGTTCGTTAATTGGGTATTGGAGAGACAACATGAAAATGCTGATTTTGCCGATAAAATCATCTTCAGTGACGAGGCCCATTTCCATCTTGATGGCTTCGTCAATAGGCAGAATTGTCGCATTTGGGGTGAGGAAATTCCCGAGTGATTCACGAGAAGCAAATGCATCCTCAACGTGTCACTGTGTGGTGTGGATTTTGGGCTGGAGGCATCATTGGACCTTTTTTTTATGAAAATGGGGCAGGTCAATCGCAAACAGTCAATGGTGTTCGGTATCGTGAAATGATAACCAGTTTTTTCGTGCATAGAATTGAAGAAATGAAGGTAGAGGATGAATGTATGTGGTTTCAACAAGACGGCGCCACATGTCATACAGCCAGAGAAACAATTCAATTGCTGCATCAGTCATTTCCCGGTCGTGTTATCTCGCGTTTTGGCGACCAGAATTGGCCGCCTAGATCGTGCGATTTAACACCATTAGACTTTTTTCTTTGGGGTTATTTGAAGTCGATGGTTTACGCGAATAAGCCGACGACGACTCGAGCCTTAAAAGAGGAAATTGGACACTGCATTAATGAAATACCGCAGCATTTATGCAAAACGGTCATTGAAAATTTCATTAAAACGTGTGTGCCAGCAAAGCCGCGGCGGTCATCTGCCCGATATGTTGTTCCATACATAACCTCATTCTGTCTACTTTACGATATAATAAAGTTACGCGATTTTTTTTAAATATCTGTGTTTTATTTAAAATTTAAATCTTGCGTTCTTGTTGGGACACCCTTTATTACCGATGAAGATACAGCTAGGTTAGTTTATTTCAGTTACTTCCATAGTATTAGATCCTATAGTACTTTGCTATGGGGACAGGCGGCGGACATACAGACTATCTTTGTAGTTCAAAAAAGGGCGATCCGTGCGATTTATAAATTAAAGCCACGCGATTCTCTGTGAGAATTATTTAAAGAAATAAATATCTTGACAGTAATATCGCAATACATCTATGAAAATTTAATGTATACGCATAAAAACAGAGACAACTTTTTGAAAAACTGTGATGTTCACGCTAGAAATACAAGAAATAAAAACAAATTAGTAATCCCATCGTACAGATTACATAAGGTAGGGAAGTCATTTATGGGAAATTGCGTGCGCTTCTACCTCTATAATAAGCTTCCATCTGAAGCAACTGAGCTCCCTATTCGTAAATTTAAACAATACATAAAACAAAACCTTATTAAGAAAGCATTTTACTCGATAAATGATTACGTTAATGATACTAATGCTTGGCCAGATGTCGCTCCATTCCACACCAACAATATATAGCAAGTAAGGAACTGAATGTTGTGCTGAGTTTTTGGTACCAATTTAAATAACTATTGACATACATGTCATGTAGATACATGTATCTAAATCACATTAAACTAGATTTAGACAGGCAAAACAAAAATTGTATTAGACACATAAGTTATATATGAGTGTACTAGTGGTTTCTTTTTCACTTCTTCCACTAGTGGACAAAAAATTTAAGTGAAGAGAAATCAATAACGAATTATTTCTTATTTTAATACCTAATAGGCATGATGACAGTATTGACAGTAACTAAAAATCACTAATATTATTAATTTCTTTAATAAAACTTGGGTCATGGAATACAAAACACGCATTTATTTTTTTATTACGAGTGAGATTGATATTTATTTTAATAAAATAAAACTACGAAATACGGCAATCCGCCATGATAGGCTGAACACCAATCAGAGCGAATGACGTCATCGTTGACTATACAAGCATCTTCTTTCGTTCGTTAGCAGCACTGGTTATTCTGTATTTAGTTACGATTCAACTTTCTTTTAGGTTTTCACAAGAATGTATGGTCGTTCTGTCGCATTAGATGTACGTTTTCTCCTATCTGGTTGACATTGAAATTTTGTGGGCATACACCCCGGTTTCATGCGGACTTGTGACACCGATCCCATCAAATGATATTCTATATAATTCTCCATTATCGTTTGGCAACTGAAATTTGAATAAAATACAAAATGAGATCACAGTGATGCGAGACAAAACCTAACCTCAAAAAAGTTTATTTATTATTATTAAATTTAGACCTCAAACAAGATCATTATACCTACCACATAGGTACTATTTCCTGCAAAACAAAATAAAAACTTACGTCAAAGTGATCTTCACAAAAATAAAGTTGAGTACTACTTAAGCAATATCGCTGTTGAATCCCGCCTTGCAAGTTTAAGCCATTTGTCCCGTATGGTTTTCTTATGCGGAACGAAAACAAATAACTTATTAGGAGTTTTTATTGATGTATTCTTACACTGAGGGACCGCACAACACTTGTACACTTTCGAATTCATATTTATTAACACAAAATAACAAAATTATTCAATGAACGCCTAGTGTTTACGTTTAGTTTATGCAGACGTGACGTCACAAGCGACGCCATGACACGGACAAGCGTTTTGGTGCTTGCAACTGGCGCGACGTTCTCAGAGTCGACTTCAAATAGCGCACCGTTCCAATCCTCACTTCGGTGAACACGCGGTTATGTATAGCTCGAATTAAAATCGCTCACTTTACTCTCGCGTGGCGTAAACTAGCGCGGTGTTTTCACACTCGACGTATTGAGGAGCGAGGTTCTGAGCACCATTCCTATTTTGAAATCTAGAATAACTTTTCAACTTTTCACACAACAGCCAGCCAGCCTATCGTGCTCATAATTTTTCAGTATGACGAGTCAAAGTTGGATTGAAAATCATAGATCCAAAAACAGAACTAAACAATATTTTTTTTTTAAAAACTTTACTCAATATGTTTTAATTTTGCAATTCTTTATAATGTGTTATTTGAGTTTGTAATACAAAAAAAAAATTACAAAATATTGACATCTGTAGTCACAGCATAGAAATGTTTGACGCCGGGCAGAAAATTTATGATTTTCAGTAAAAAGCCTATAACTCTGAAACCATTGAAGATAGACCCATGATTTTGTAGTTGTTCTGGGTCGTCATGAAAACACCTGTCCTGCGCTTTCGGGTCGACGTTGAGTTGTGAACTGTATAAGCAATATTATTTTAAAATGCCTTAATCGATTTTTTTTATCGATTATAAAACAGAAAAATAAAACTAGAAAAAATCTCGACTTGGAAAAAATGTCTACTCGCAGATTTTCACTTCATTTCGCTAAAATTAAATGTAGTTTAAAAGCTTTTAAGCTACATTTCATAGGCCTTTGTCCTATCCTATCGTTGTGACTCGTGCTCTCACAGACTGAACTCGTCGAAATACTAATCGCATTTCGACAACCCTAGCTTTTTTATGTGAAGCCCTGCTGATGAATAAGTTCATAATGTTAAAAAAGGTATGTTTTTGACAAATCAGTGATATAATTATTAACTGTATGAAATTTAACTTGTCTTGCTTATTTAGTAAGCTTAATTAAATAAAGTTATTGAATTCTGAAATCTAGTATAATTTATGTCTGGAATGAATTTCCCATTGAAACAATATTCTGAACGCAACCGAGAGCGGATCGCTAATCCCATTATGAATGAGTCATTATAATTGATGGCGCCTCTTGCGCGCGACCAACTCCGATCTGCAGGAGGACCGACACTCGAGACTCGAGGCTCGGCACGGCCGCGGCCCCATCTCACGGACGTTGAACACTTATAACTTTCCGTTGAGAAGTCGAAAGATGTGCACGAAAACTCATTCAAGTATTATATTTCGTAACTTGGAATCTTGATTTCATAAATGGACCAAATTTACCCCTTTTCTATTGTATGTGTAGCGCGCGGCCATGCCTGAAGGGTTCTGAAGCTACCGTTTCTCCTTCAGCTCCCGCAGAACACGCCCTCAGCCCGCCCCGCCCCGTCCCGCCTGACCACGCCACGCTATAGACCGGTCAGGTTATTATTTATTTCATTATAGTTATTATAAGGATCTAGGGATGTTATTCGTTGATCTGATGGTGGACATCAGCTCCAGTAATGATTGACGGCGTGTTGGCTGACCGGTGCTCGCCCGCGCCTCACGGCCGTGACATCCGCAGGCTGATTACCTATCTCGCGACAGGTTTGCAACAGGCGTAAATCTCGCGATCACTGCTGTCAAACGTCAATTTGGTATTACCTAACAGCAGCTACAACAAAAACAGCAATCGAGCACTAGCTCTGCCTCTGCTGGACAATCGGTGAACTAAAATGTGCATTCTGATCGCATTCTTACTACAATTTGGTATTACGTAAGCTCTCTTGACAGCAGTACGACAGCGGTAACAAAGCAATTTGAACTGTCAATTAACAACAACCCCAGCACCTGTTGTTTAGCGATTGCTTACTGGTTGTTTGAGCTGAGAAAATAATTTTATGAAGTGAAAGTGCCTGTGTGAGCTCAAGAAAATTATAAAATCCCCAAAGCATTACGTGAAACGCTCTGATTTACGGTGGAACGATAAAAATCTGAGTAAATATCAATCATTTACCTACAGGTACATAAAAATAACTTTTGTATTTATTATTTGTTTGTAATTTGATTTAATACTCCTCTAAACCCTCTGAAATGTGTACAAATATCAAAATAAATTAGTGTTTGTTGTAGTTTCAAGATATGGCACGCGCTGTCTTACTCCTAGAGGCACTTGATGGCGAAGATAGAAGAAATTAACTACTTGAGAGGGCTGGATTACGGCGAAATCTCAGAGATCAAGCTAATCCTTTGACTTTGTCAGATACTGAGTTTAGAGCCCACTATAGGCTCTCTAAAGAGTTATTCTCGCAACCGTGCCAAGAACTTAAACCCTGCCTGCAAAGGGAAGACAAACAATAATGAGCTTGGAATGCAAGGTGTCAATAGGTATCTATCTTCAAGTTAAATTCATTTTCTATTCAAGTCAATAGGAACCTTGTCCTTAGTACATAGTTACTAAAAGGTTTTTTATTACAGGTTGTAACGGCACTCTCATATTATGCCACTGGATCATACCAAAAACCAGTTGGCATGACCTTTCTTCATGGCTTGAGTCAACCTAGCATTTCAAATGCTGTGAAAGAAGTCACCAAATCATTGAATATTAGCATTTTGCAGAAACATTATACAAATGTCCACTGCAAAGTCAGGAACACTGTGAACGTTGCATAGGAGTATTCAAGGCCCATTGTCGTTGCTTGCTGGTTCATAGAGTGCTGCATTATGATGACCAACACACTGTGGCAGTCATTATAAATGCATGCTGTGTCCTACATAACATGGCCAATAGAGATAGACTTCCAGTACCTGAGCTGACACCCAAGCTGAAAGAAATCAGCAAGAAACCACAAAGGGATCAAGTTGAAGACCAGAATGAATCCCAGATGCTACAAAATGGCCACCAACAACTATCCATCATTGTTCAAAGGTTGTGGAATAACAAACTTAATTATTTTCATAATTGAATTTATTGCATTTATTATTATTGAACTATACCACCGGAGAGCTGACTGCTGAGATCAGTGCTTTCAAAGTTTTTTACTACACTAGTTTGTCCCATAAAGTTGTGGCTATTCATGTCTTTTTCATTTTAATAAATGAGGGTTTAATATTTAGCCCACAAATATACTCACACCAAAATGTAATTTCAGCATCATCGTTAGTTAGTTTTACCTGAATAAAAAGTAGCCCTATTCCTAAAACTATACTTGTGCAAAATTTATAATATTACTAATACGAGTATGAATCAGTGTAGCAATCTGTAAATACTAATTCTAATTTATTTCTATTTTTAATTGTAATTTTATGTGGAAAAGTACCTATGTAGGTAATAGTAATGATACTGGCTATGTAGGTACATAAGTAGTGTAGTTCTATGTGATTCTTAGTAAATAAATGTATGTCTAATGTTTGTACCTACTGTGTCTATTTAGGTATGTAATATATAATATTAGGCAAGTAAAAAACATGTTTTATTTTATTGAGATTATATCAAGTAATTTATTGAGCATCACAGTATGCTCATGCAGCGTCTGTGCGACAGAGAGAGATGCCTCCGCTTGCAGGCGCGCGGCTTCGGCTTGCGTCCGCGGCTTGCGTCCGCGCAGCCTCAGCCGTTCTAGCGGTGGCATCAGCAAGCTTGCTCTCTGCATCGACTCTTCTCTGCTCCAAATCAACCACCCACAATGGTCTAACTCTTTGGTCTGTAAAATGTCAAAATAATTTATTTCAGCTTGAGACAACAAGTCATTTTCATGAGAAAACATTACAAACCGGAAGTAAATTTAAGACTTACCAGTCCTAACAGTAACTGCTATCCTCATGACATGGTTGCTGTTTCGGTTTCTGGGCCGTCTCAATTGCTGTGAAACCAGGCTTTCTGGAAACAACATAAAATAAATAGTGTAAATTAACTTTGCCTTCGTTTTAGGAACCAATCAAAATAGCCAAAAAAATTTCTATTTGCGGCCCTTTTTTTTGCCTTGAACTTCAAGTCCGCTCAGTATAAAGAATAAGCTAACCCAAGCATGATATCTAGATGTAAAACAAGATTTCATACACGTTTCCACCGCTGCCCATTTTTCGTTGCACCTCCGCCGTGAGCGTTTACCATGGTGGCGATTTCGTTCCACTCACGCACGATCTATGGTCTCCTTTGACCTCGCACCCAAGCCAACGCCTTGGCAAGGCTGGAGTGCATCATCAGGTGCTGCAGCAACTTTTCTAACTGGGCGACTGAAACTCGATGTTCCACTGAAATAACAAGAAGATGTTAGAGACAAAAAACAAGACTAAGTGCTTATTATTTATAATTAGAACTGATTGATAACTTACTTTACAATGCAAATACCACGGAGTGCATGCAAAATCGTCAAAAACCACTTAAAATCTTACAAAAAATTAGCAAACGTCGAAGCATTAAAAAACAACAACAAACAAAATCAAGAGATCAAGAAAGACGCACAGAATATAAATTTTACCACAGATACCAATAAAAACTGCAATTATTTGTTTCCACCTATTGCTGCTCTGTTGCTAGTGGCGCTAGTGTTCACGGGTAAAGTGCATTCAGCGACAGGCGGGCAATAGGCGGGCGATAGGCTTCCGTAATACGGTTTCTTGTAACAATTTGCAACCGATTGCGGAGCGGTCGCTGTCGCGCTGCTGTCGCTGTTGCTACTGCAAAGTTTTAGGTAATACCTCTGCCGGCCAGACGCACACTTCTCCTACTATATGTGCTGTACCTACATAGTATAGATGCAGTATGTTTTATCGCTGAACGTACGTTCCATCCAACCCACGGCCGCACGATCCATGGCGGGCGTGTCGTTGTTCAGTTGCTAAACTCAAGG